>CM076576.1:358114369-358421388 GCA_034641835.2 Pinus albicaulis
TTCTATGGTTTGCAAGGCACACAAAGGTCTTTGGAAGTAGGCTCAAGAATGATAATTCTTTGTTGTAAAGTTTGGGTTTCAAGGAGAAGTCCGACGGCTAGGTGAAGGGAGGGGATTTCACACTCGATCAATAAAACTGCTTCCTCCCTAAAAAGAAGGTGGAAAAGAGTAAAACCATTGGTGTTTTTAAAAGAATTTCTATAGGCCCACAAAGCAGGGAAGAGCATAAGGTGCCAATTAATTTTGTTCTTGTTCACTGTTCGTTGAATCATAGTTTTAAGGATTTTATTGACTGCTTCAACCTGACCATTACGTTGAGGATAATAGGATGATGAATATTTTTTCTCAAAGCCCAACAGAGAGGATAGTTCATGCCATAGCTCATCTTTTTAAAAATTTTCCATGGTCAGAAACCAATTGTTTCGGAGCCCTGAATCGACCAATAACATGGTTAAATAAAAAGAGAGCTGTAGTAGCTCCAGTGTTATTGAACGTTGGCATGGCCTCAGCCCATTTGGTGAAATAGTCAACCGCCAAGATGATATACTTGTGGTTACCAATAGATGGAGGTCGACACTCCATAAATTCGATGGCCCACTTACAAAAGGGACCGACTGATATGATAGGATGGAGGGGAGCAGGTGGAGCTCGCGCCTTTGGGGAAAAAATTTCGCAATTGGAACAATGTTTAACTACTTTAATGCACTCACCAAAGAGAGAAGGCAAAAAATACCTAACGCACATGAATTTATGGGTGGTGGCCAAACCGGAGAGGTGTCCACCAAAAGCATTGCTATGGCAGGCATTAACTACTTGCTCAGCTTCAGTGTGCGTGAGCCAACAACAAAGGACAAAATCAACACCAAGACTATAAATATCATCACCAATAAGAATATAGCGAGGGGTTTGGTGTTGTATACGTCATCACTCATGGCAATGAAGGTGAGAGGTAAACTCTTGGGTTCGCAAGAAGGTGAGGATGTCGCCATACCAATGGTCATCTGAAGTAATGGAAAATAAGTGCTCATCGGGTAAATCATTATTAACCAATGGATCTCGCACACAAGTAGGCAATTCATAAATGAGTTTAGCAAGGGCTAAAACTTTCTAACTCTTGGGTGTGAAAAATTCAAGATTGAACTCTTGAAGGGTAATGATCAACCTTGGCGGAATGCATGAATATATAATGAAGAAGTTTTTGGACCGAGAACACAATGACCAACGCCAATTTCTCTTCATGCAAGTAAGACATAGGGGGGGGCACAAGGTTCTTACTGGAATAATAGATAAAATTTTCATTTCTGGCGTCATCTTCCTGAATAAGGACCCCATCAACCGAATGGGTGGATGCTGAGATGTACATGATGAAATCCCTCTCAAAGTTAGGAGGACTAATCAAGGGAGAAGAAGTGAGAGCATGTTTCAGAGCATGAAAAGACTAATGAGAATAGTCATCCCAAACAAATGTAATGTTAGATCGAAGGAGTCTTAGAAACCCATGCGAGGTGGTGGCATCGTCAGGGATGAACCAATGAAGAAAATTGGATTTGGCTTGGAGGATTTGTAACTGGCACAAGGTATGAGGAATGACAAGCTGATGAATGTCTTGAACTTTAAGGGAATCAAGCGTTATACCATATTTGAACATAATGAAGCCCAAGATATGGCCAACATGAATTCAAAAGACACACTTCAGCGGGTTGAGGAAGATATCATACTTGTGACATCGAAAAAGGATGGTATGAAAATCATGAACGTGTTGCACCCGATGCTTGGAATGAGCAGTGAGGTCATCAAAATAGCCAAGGATAATATGAGACAAATCATGGAAACAATATGATATGGCCCACTGGAAGGTGTCTTTGACATTATTTTGGCTGAACGACATGACTCTATAAGAAAAACTTCCCCATGGACTAATGAACATAGTCTTTAACTGATCAGGATGACGTATAACAATTGTGTTGTACTCAGAGAAACCATCAATAAATATAGTACCTCGTGCCCCATAAACTCATCAATAATATGGTCAATGAATGGTGTTGGGAAGTTGTCATTGGAACAAGCTTTGTTTAGGTCACGGAAGTGAGTGTAGACACAGATGGTGCTTTGTTTCTTGAGAATGGGAACTAGTTGGAAACCAAAGTGGTGTATTCAATGTGATAGATAAAACTAGCCTTCTTCAGCTTATCAATTTCAACTTTGATAGCCTCGCGTTTGGAAGGATTAAAGGCTCTCAAATTTTGACAAATAGGATTGGAATTGGGCCATGTATCGATATAGTGTTCAACAATGGAAATATTAAGTCTGGGCATCTCTGAATAGGACTAGATGAAAACATCACAAAATTCCTTGAATATTTTGGTGTAAGCTTCAATTTCTTTCGGGGTGCAATTTTCCCCCAAGGTAATGTTTTCTTATACCCTTGGTTTATTGAAAATGTTAATTTTAATGGTGGGAGAGATATTGGCAATATTTCCTTCTTCAAAAGCATCTGGTGCAAGAATGGGATTTTTAAACCAATCGACCTCATTAATGATGAAGTCTTTAGACTCCACAACATATTGATCATGGGATTGTTATGGAAGGAAGTACGCACAGTGGTGCATATCATCCCAGGGAAAGTCAGGGGCAGGAATTGCATCCATAATTTCTTCATCGGAATGAAAGGTGGGGGGACTGGTGGAAGAAAGACCATATGACATGGCGAGGCTTGCTGACAAATCATTATGAGAGATATGGTTCACATACGCATCACTATGGAGGGAAGACAAAGATCTAGAAAATGAAACATCTACCGATGATGAGCTTAGGGTGATCACCGAAAGAGGTTCAGTTGAAACAGAAGGGGATGGCTTGAAGGGGTCTTCCACCATCGATCTCATGGATGATGACAGATATAGGATAGTGGTCAAAGATTCTTTCATCTCAAAGTTTGAGACAAGGAAACTTGGGAGAAATATGGGTGGCATGCTAAGAACATCACAAAAAGTGCACAAAGGTGACTGCTTTGGAGTATTAGGAGGAGCAGGAGTTCTTTGGGGGGCCTTGTCCTTAGGTTCCTTCTTTTTGGCTTTCCCCCCTTCACTAGATTCTTTCGCAATAGGAATCGATTCCTATTGTGGTGGCTGAGGCACTGAAGAAAAGGGAGGGGTCATAACCACCAGTTGGACTGGAGTCAAAGGGGTATAACGTTTAAGTTGACCATGCAGAGCATTGGTTGGGGTAACAATATACCAGACTGGAAGGTTAATTTCCTGTTGGAATGGAACCAAAATGGTTAAGGGTAGGGGGAACCATTGTTGGTTGAAAAGGGGTGGAATAGACTCCAACAAAAGAGGAAGGTCCTTGAGGAGAAGTTCCTAAAGGTTGCATCGAGTGACCATCAGTAGGTTGGGGAGGCATTGGCTGCTGTCTGCTCGAACCAAACCCCTTGTGGCTAGCCCAAGACAGTGGCATCATGCAAACATTAGAGGATTTGGGGTTATTAAGAAGGGGGTGGGGACCAACGAAAGCACCAAGTAAGGTGGAATATTTATAGAATCCTAGTGAAACACTGGTGAGAGGTTCAACTGAGTGCTTATTGACCACTGAAGATATGATAGACTCAAGGGAGTTTTGAGACTTCGGTTCATAATACGTCAATTGATCGATGGTGACAATATTTCCATTAAGGGGAAATCGCATCTTACGGTGAATCGCAGATGTGATAGAAGACATCGCATATGTATAAATATGACCCAAGAGTATGTTGTATTCCAAGGGGGCATCAACGACTTCAATTTCAACACAAAAATTCGTGTGTGCAAGAGTAATAGGACAATTGTGAAACATGCCAGGGGGTTGAGAAGGGTGACCATCCCAGTAATGCAACGTGATGGTGTATGGGACTAATTCAGGTGATCAAATTTTTTTCAAATAGAGGCAAACATCATGTAGGTGGATGCAACTTCGTTAATGATACATTGCGAGACATTGGCATTACGAAACTTAACTGGTATTTGGATGGCGATGGATGAAGGTAAGGGGGGGTGTCATGACTTTTCAATATCAAAGAAAACCAAACAATCATCTGAAGGATCCACAACGCCCAGAGAAGATAATAGAAATTTTCATTATGATGGGTACGACTGGAGGACTTCTAACATTGACATGGCCGCAAGCGACTGTGCCAACTCAACTACTATGTTGTAGGTGTGGGTGACTTTGGTAGAGGCAATATTTCGGTGTAATGGACCTTTTGGGATCTTGTGAATTACCTTTGCATGAGGCTGAGGGATCTATAAGGGAGAATTAGGTGTTGAAATGGACTCTATGGAAACTTTGGTTTGGGAATCGGTTTTAGACGTAGCAAATGGATTGTCATATTCGTGCGGCCAAATCTAAAGGTTGACATCAGCAGTATTGACCTCTTCAGAATTCATCATGAGAATGTGGTATTCAGGGGTAGTATATTGTGAAGGTTGAGGGGCGGCCTAACCTTGAGGAGGTTGGGCAGCCACATATCCTTGCTGAAGGAAAGGATTACTGCACAAAACCAGTTGAGTTGGTGTAGTATTTGGAAGAGCCGAAGCAATGGATTGTTGTTCTTTAGATGTTCCTTATGCTTGCTGCAAGTGGTACATATGGGGTAAAAGGGGACAATCATGAGTATAATGGCCATGGACACCAAAGCAAGAAAAATTATTGTGCGTACAAAGAGGCATGTTCTTCTTGGGATGATCGCCCTGTTGCTGGAACACTTGGTTTGGGAAACTACACCCTAGTATTCTTAATGCATATTCATTCGTGAGCATTGCTATGTTTGTGTCGAGGGAAACAATTATTGAAATACAATGACATTTTCAATGCTGATAATGAAAAATACATTTAAAGTGGCATAAATATGATTAATAATAAGAGAAGAGATGGGAGTAGAGGAATATTTGAAGATTGATATCAAGCACAAGTGGATCTAGTTCGAAAAATTAGAAATGTGATACACTCGCTGATTGATGAGATCCATCATTAGACATATTTGGAGGGGTTAATAGTCACCTTTTTACCTTCTTAGATCTCTCTTTCTTCATTTTTATTATTATTTGGTTTTATGATGCTAGTATATGTGGTAATTAAGGCTAACATACTCTGAGTGCCTAATATAAGGTTGAGTGTAGAAAACCATGATTTATTTAGAATTTTTATAAAGATTTTATCACAAAGACTTGGAGGAGAAAACAAGGAGAAATTATAGGAGGATTGTCCACCTGTAAAGGTAGCCGAAGGATCCCAAAAATTCTCTCCAGCAATTCGAATTCCAGAGGCAGCCAAGCAGCTCAAAGAGGAGAGCACTCAATCTTGGTTTACTTGGAGTCCAGTGGACTCAATCACCATTTTTCTAGGGAGTTGTTGGTAGCTTCCCTGTAGAATAAATAGAGTAGAGCTAGAGCTAGGAAGAGTTAGTCTGTCCTAGTTTTGATTCCATTCAAAATTATTGTTGTGAACTATTGAAGCTTTTTCTTTTATTCAGGGATTGCAACTTTCAAGGATGTATGAAGTTTTTTTTGTATTAAATGAAGAGACTGATTTCATTTGATTAATGTAATTTTAAAGGGCTAGGCTCGTGGGTTAGGGCCCAATCCATGTGCCTTAGCTTCTCTCTTGTTATTATATTTTCCTTTCTATCATTTAACTAATTTTACCTTTGTCATTTAAGTTAGATCTTCTTCTGATAAGTTTCATTACTATTTAGTTTTTGTGCTACAATAGTTTTAATTGCTTATGCATAGTGAAATAGAGGAAAAAATCCCCCCTTTCATCTCTTTCAATAGAGTTCGAGTAGGGGCAGACCTTCCCACAAGCCAAAATTGATTTCTATTTGAGTTCGAGGAAGAATTTGTATTACCAAGTCAAAGCCTTTCCTTCACTATTTCATCCCACATTTCTGTCTGTTTCCCGTACATGAATCCGTAGGTGTGCTTCACTTCTGATCATTGCTCTTACGCTTCCATTTACCTCCTTTACTTATCACCTTAGCACTGCACTTACCTTCTTTCGAACAACCTTAAGCTCTTCAGCCTTACTTCTCTGTTTTTCTCCATTCATTGCCGCCTTACCGCTTTTATGAAAAAACATGTGAAAAAGCATACAGAACCACCGAAAACCCAACCTCTGCCTTTTCTCCTCGAGAATCCCACCACCATATGTCGCACTTCCCAATCACAACATTTAACGATTACCTTAAAACTTATTGCCCATTCCTTGTGATTATGATATTGTGAAATCATAAATTGCACTTCGCATCAGTTACCTTCTACCGTTAACCCTCACCGCTCATTCTTTGCGATTGCGAAATCATAAATCACAACTCTTAGCTTTTCCCACGGCCATGTCATCCCCATCGTACATCGCATCCCACGAAACCTAGTAACCTACCACATCACAAATCACATCTCGCAGGACTTACCACATCACAAATTGCATCCTACTGAACTTATCACATTGCAAATCGCTGTCATAACCTTTATCGCAGCGCAAATCATATTTCGCAGATTTTAGTTTATTCCCGTTAATCCTTACCTCTACCCTTGTAAAATTACGATATTGTGATTCGCGACCTGCCATGTCACTCTTCGCACTACACACCACTTAGTTTATTCCCATTAACCCTTACCGCTATCCTTGTAAATTTGCGATATTGCGATTTGCGATCCTCCACATAACTCTTTTCAATTCATACTGTGCGCAATTTAGTTAATTCCATTCAGTCCTTACTTCCATCCATTTAAACTTGCGAAGTTGTGATTTCGACATCGCACATTGCAACTTTCGTTGTCCCTCAAATTCCACCATCGCATTTCTGAGTTCTTCTCACTCTGAAGTCATTTATTTCATTATAATAAGGTTTCCTAAGGGTTTAAACCCCTATGTATGGTCCAAAGAAATTTCTCATGCTATCATAAAATTTTCTAAGGGTTTAACCCCCTCTTTCCACTCCCAAACTTCATTTCATGTGTTAAACCCCCCATTAGCCCTCTTATCACTTTTTCTGCCCTATAAGCTATAAATTAATTCTTTTTAATTAAAATTAAGGCATGGATAGTTTAGTTGCATGGATAGGAGTATGGTAGATAGATCATAGGATAGGTAGAGTGAATTTAGCCGTTTAGCCAAGTTAAGTGTGGTTTATAATTAATTTCCTTTCTTCTATCTATTTTCTCGAAATTAAATTATTTTCCCTCTTGGCATTTCTTTCAAGAAATTTAGTTCAATTTCCTTTCTGTCATTTCCTTCTAGCAATTTACTTTCTAGTTGTTCTCGTAATTTAAGAAATAGCACCCTTTCATGATGTATAAGAGGATGACATGAAATAAATGCATATGGTGTGTATATATCATTATCACCTCAAATTTTGTATGAACCCTGGGTTGATAAAGTAAAGTAGGGAAGCCCCTGGGAGTTGTAGCATTCTTGGTGCAATACTAGGGCTCACCACTTTTTGGCAACATTGTCGGGGAGCTATCTAGTAGATATTTTGATTTTGTTTTAGCATTATTTTTTTCTTTCCTTTATTTTCATGTCACTCAAATACAAACCTTACTTAAAACCCCCACATCACCTCCTAGCAACCCTTCACTCTTCTTCAGTGGTAGTGAGATTGAACCCCCTATTGGAGAGCCTTCTGAATATTTTGAGGATCCTATTGGGAAAGAAGATGAAGACCTTGTTTCAACTGAGGGACCTGCTTCGCCTATCTTAACCGTGGTTGGGACCCAGAGAGACTTTCCCATAAGAGAGCCATATGGGAACATTAAGATGAAAAACATTAGCCCCTCATCTCTTCCACAGTTCCATGGACTTACATCTGAGGACCCTGACACATTCATGTTTGAATTTACTGTTGTCTTTACAACTTATGAATACTCCTCTGATGATCAAAATTTTAAGCTACTCCAATCCACCCTTAAGGATGCAACCTTGTGCTGGTTCATTGGTATGCCTGGGGATAGCATCACTACCTAGGCACAGATAGTATAGAATTTCAATAGAAAGTACAAATACTGTTGTAGTTCCAAGGAAACTAATGGTGAAATATTTAGGATGACTCTAGGGCCTGATTAATCCCTAAAGGATTATGAAGAGAGGTTTCAATTGAACTATGAGAGAGCCAATTGTACCCTTGATACTGACTCACTTAAACTTGTAATTCTTCTAGGGATCAATGAAGAGATGATAGAAACCTTGAATATGTTATCAGGAGGAGATATCTACTAAAAACCCTATGAGACAATCAAAACTGTCTTCTGGAACCATTCAAGGGCATTTAGGAAGAAGGGAAGAACTAGCCAAAGTACATCCAATACCCCTTCCTCTTTCGCCTTCATAAAACATGAGATTGGAAACATGCTAGAGGACTTCAAGAGTGACATGTTGCACACCTTTGCTTTAGAAATGGACACAATGCGGGTCAAAAGGAAGCAAGAGGAAGCAAAGAGAGCCCTGGCCATATTTTCTAGATGTACCAGAAAACACCCAAGGAATGAATGTCCACTGAATTTCATAGAGGTTTGCTTAGTCTGTGAAGAGAATCATTCCATAGAAAAGTGTCCCTCCTTATTTGGATTTAAAGATGTATATCAAGGTGGGGAAATAATGCCATAGCAACTATGTTTCAACAACCAAAGAAGCCCTCAAGGCCCTCTTCCATATAAAAAATGTATGAAAGGTGAACCTCACTCTTACTATTAAAAAAATCAGAGTCCACCCATGCAAACATGGTACACCCCCACTCCTCCATCCTAGTCTACACCTCCTACTTAGCCTTCCAACCCTTCATATCATCCTCAACTAGTAGACCAACCATTTCAACAATATGTTCCCCAAGAACCTGAGTGGAACAATCCATCCCTAGGGTGGAGGCCTCAAATAAATCAACTACCTTCTCTAATGCCTCCACCCCAACCTCAACGTCAAATTACTCATGCTGCTCCACCTAGGATACCTATACCTGCACAACCCAATCTGAACCTGAACAACAAACATGCACATCAAGCTCTTGGTGGAGAAACATCTCATCTAGCTTATGTTGTGGAGATATAGGAGGTTAATCACAGGTCAAGAAGAGTACTCCCAGAAAACCATCCCCCATCTCCACCTGTAGAGGTTGAGGAGGAAAACGAAGAAGATAACACTCAGATCCAACAACCTTCTTTTCCCGAGTGCTTGATCTACCCTAGTTATCACACCCACGAGGAGACTGAACTCCTGGGAGAATTGGACAATTTTTGTGTAAATATACCACTTCTCCAAGCCACTAAGGATATCCCTATCTACAATAGGCTCATCAAATAAAATTTCTTCAAGAAACCTGGAAGGAGGAAGAGAGATACCCTCACCATCAATGTGGTAGGATAAATGTCTGACCTGATGCCGGGGAAGGTGATATTTCCAAAATACCTGGACCCTATTAGTTCAGTTGTTGATGTAAATATAGATGGTGCCATATTGCCCAACACTCTAATTTATTTAGCAACTACCACCAATATCATGACTAAGGAAACTATGTTGACACTGAATCTCCAAGGGACTTAAGGAAAACCACAACAATTCTGCAACTTGCAGATTGGTCCACAGTAACTCTAGTAGGAATTGTTGAGGATGTTATGGTTACCATTGACTCTTAGTAGTATCCTACAGATTTCCTGGTCTTGCAGCCAAAAACAAAGCTTAATGGTTATCTTCTCATTTTAGGGAGACCTTGGTTAGACATTACAAATGCTTATATTAGTTGTCGGGTCGGAAACATGACTATAAAAAATGGGCCTTTGTCTAAACAACTAGTGTTATATCCTTCAGCCTAGCCTTCCATTGATCATGATCTCCCTATATGGTTGGAGGATGAAGGTGGAAAATTCATGAAGATGGAATCATCGACCATGCCATTCAAAACCAGTCCTGCACTAAAACTCGTCTCGAAACCTTAGTCAAAGAGTATGAAATCCAACCTCATATGGAAGTGCAATCAGTTGAGACTACCTCTGAATTCACCAAGGTTTTTGATTTTGTCCTATTTAGATCTCTAAAAATCAACCCAAACCTCTCAAATGAAGAAGAGAAGCAGCTATGTCAGCTTTTGAAAGAAAATATTAAAGTATTTGCTTAGGATTACAAGGACATGAAATGGGTGCATCCTTCAGTATGCAGACATCAAATTTACATCAAGGAAGGATGCAAGCATGTGAGACAACCCCCTAAAGAAGGATGAACCCGACTCTAAAAGGACATAGTCAAAGAAGAGTTGCATAAACTATTAAATCACGGGTTCATATATCCTATGTTAAAACTAGTTAATTGGGTATCCTCTTGTCCTGGTACTGAGAATAATTGGAAGGCGATTTATTGTTGATTATCGAAACTTAACAAAGCCACTAAGAAATACCATTTCCCTTTATAGACCAAGTCTTAGATGGCATTGTGGGGAAGAATTTATTTTCCTTCTTGGATGGGCTTAATGGGTGCAATCAGATTCAAATCAACCCTGAAGACCAAGATAAGAATACTTTAACCTACCCTTGGGGTACCTTTTCTTATAGAGTCTTACCCTTTGGGTTGTGAAATGCCCCAGCTACCTTCCAAAGAGTTGTCCTCAGCACATTTTCTGAGTTAGTCCATGACTCTATCTAAATCTACATGGATGATTTCACACCATATGGGAATGACTTCCAAGAAGCTGTCTTGAATTTAGGTAAAGTACTAAGAACGTTCATTGAGATGCATCTCTCCTTGACCCCATAAAAGTGTGAATTCTTGAAGAAAGAAGGGGTTGTATTAGGACACTCCATATCCCAAGCAGGAATACTGGTAGACCCGAACAAAATCATTATCATCAAAAGGGTACCTACTCCTCAAAAGAAGAAAGATGTCAGGAGTTTCTTAGGCTTAGTTGGTTACTATAGAAGGTTAATCAGATTTCAACAAGATGGATTTTCCATTATTTGGAGTTTTGGCAAAATATTCTAAGTTTGCTTTCTGGTCCTTGTCAAAGAGGCTTTTGAGCTCATTAAACGTTGAATACTACCCCCATCCTCTGAGGTCAAAATTTTTCTCTTTGTCTTTCCACATCCCCACACTGATGCATTCGTGTTGGAAAGGGTAAATCCTCTTTGTGTCTGAGAGATGATCCTTCTAGCCTTAGAGTGGGTCTAGAAACAAAGGTACAAGCTAATAGCCAGGTTCCTCCAATTAATGATGAGAAAATAAGCAGGGTAGATTGACCTACCTGGAGTCCAATTTTGTCGTCATTGTAGTGGTGGTGGCCTCTTGATCTCTGTCTTGACGGGTCACAATCCTTCTGCAACAGTGCTCGAGTACCTTCACGAAGATCAACAAACAAGAGCAACATACAAGATGATGATTTCATTCATAATCAACTAACTAGTCAAGCAAGGTTAAGCATATTTCATCAAATAAAACACATTAACACAAGATGGGAACGAGATAATAGTCATGTATATATATATATATATATATATATATATATATATATATATATATATATATATATATATATATATATATATATATATATATATATAAGAAAGAGTTACAATTGAATTCTTGACGTCGCACAGCCTTCTTCGGTGGGGTTCAATTGAAGCGCGTCTCACGGGGATCTTCGGGGAATTCGGATGGGGTGGGGACACAAGCCTAAGCTTTCTTAGTGAGGAGCTCATACACTTTCTGCCTTTCTAGTGAAATGTATAGGAATCTCTTCGACGTTTATTATAATATGTTCATTTATTAGCTCTTGATGGAATACAGCTTTATTTATAGAGGGAGAGGAGGAGGTTGGGATCCCTAAAATGGTGGAAGGGAGGCCTTATCCCTTGGGAGGTTTCCCCCAAAAGGTGGAAACAAGAGGGAAAAGGAGGGAGGTCGTGGTTATTTAGTCGAACCACTCTAGATGACTCGCCCATGAAGTCTTTATGATGGAAACTTCACCTCTATTTTAAAAAAACATTCCATAAACAGGTTGGTGCGGGTAGCTCATTGGGACAAAGCGCCAATGGGCACCGAACCCCGGTATTAATCTTCCTCATCGGCGTGAGGGTATAATGGGCTACTAGCGCCAAGGCAAAAATAGGTGTTTCTGATGATCTGTTCAGGAAATTGTCAACAAAAGGAATGTTGTGCTCATGGAAAGGGATGCAATGTTGGCCTTTGCAAGGCATGAAAATTAGTTTTAGACACATAAATGATCCTCCACTGTGCGGGGTATGGATTACATGGACGGCAAAAAAATATTGTGTAGCGAGATGCCCCCTAAAGCATGAGGTCCAGGGAAGGGGGTAGGAAATGGTGAATGAACGTGTTGAATCAAACACCCTTTGTTAGAAGACCTACAATTACAAATAAAACTTATATCTCTAATACATTAACATGTGGCATGTGACACAGAGACATCCATAATAGAGTACACTCCTCCATGAGCGGTATCCAAGGTATGTGGACGTAATCATCCAACTAAGATCAAATAGACTCGGGTATGGTCGCAGCCATCCAATCAGTGAGTCATGTACATAATGATAATAATCCACAATCGCAGCCTGGATTACAACAGACACAATCCAGGGTCTTGCGCTCCATCTCGACCCAAACAAAGTACAAGTTCAAGCATGCGAATATGTGAGTTGAAGTCAAACATGCAAGAACATCGTCTGATTACCAGCCAATGATGAGAGCTGTTAACAGACGCGAGAGGAACCACCAATAATGACAATGGCCCTCAAGGTACTACAGGTACAATCTACGGCGTGTGAATCAATGAGCTGGTGTCGAACACCCGTAGAATCACTCGATTGAAGGCCAATGATGTGGACTTGTCGTTGAATGTGAATAACTTGCCATTGAGGCATGCAAGCTCCAAGGTACCCGAAGAGAGTCTCTAGATCGGCTGGGATAATGAAATTTGAAGTTGACAGGAAGAGACCTGGTCCAAGGAGGGATATAGTGTTTCCCACATCATCGACACAAGATAGAGGAACATGATGATAATGAATTAGGACCGAACAGAGAATTAGAGGAAGGTTGAAAACTGCAGAGGAAAAACTTCTCTTGAACATATCGGTGACACGACACTCGATTTGGAAGTATTTGAAATCAAGGGATCTGAGGTCATGATGACGTGGCGAAGAGCAGATGAGGGGTCAAAACAGATTACCCAAACACATGGAGGCGAACATGACGAAATGATATGTCCCCAACCCAACACGAATGCAGATGAGTGTCATGTTCAAGAGCGACGTACTGCTGACATGACTAAAAATTTGTTCCATTTTCCCCCACCATTTCTGGCGAGTACCCCAATTATTTTTGAAATACAAGCTTGAAGGGGATAGAATATGCTTGCAATGTAAGTTTTTCCTTCGGAAAAATCCATCCTACTACATTTTACAAGCCCTACGAAGGAGGAACTCGGTGAAATTCATGGTGACGATGTACGATGTCATCAGGGTTTAACAAATTTGAGAAAGGAAGAACTCAACATCTTTTCATGTTTAGAGTGTTTGAAAAGAAGCAGAAAATAAAAATCTAGCATGTCCCTTTTCGTAAATAGTCCCTCAAATCTGAAAAGGTAGAAAACTATGTCTAAGAGAACCTCTTAGTCATGATAGGCTAAGGTATTCCTTTTTCGTAAAGAATCTATCCTAGCCCAAAAAAGGGGTAAATGTATACTAGGTAGATATCGTTTTTCAACCATTTAACAAGTTCAAAACGAAAAGATTCTCGACAATATTTTCAATTTTCGAGAGTTAGAAAGGAGCTGAAAGATGACTCCTCCTAGATGAACGAGTGGTATAAAGGGTAGCAACTGGTTCTAGTGATGGTGAAACTACTCAGAACAAGTAAAAGTCAAGAGGTTGGCTAACAAGACCACTCATTGCAGCGGTTTCTCGGGAATGGGAAAAATAATAAAGTGAGGGCATATAATCAGCCAAGTAGATGGTAACAATGGAGTGAGAAAACCAAGGTTCATCTGGAAAAACAGGCTAATAAAATGGCAATCACAAGAGGTAAAATGGGAATGGTTTCATTTTTACACAAGATTGAAAACATGGAAAACTATGCTCGGAAATGGTTTCATTTTTACACCAGCTTGAAACAAATATAAACTATGCTTGAAAAAGTTTGGATGCCCCCAACATGCTCATTCAATTCATGGTACATGCCCCCTAAGCTTCAGTGCATTCACTAGAGTAGACTGCTAGTTACTGACAGGTGGATGAAATGAAGGTTTAATTATGAGATCAAGTGAAAGACTCGACTGGGATTTTATGAGATCTAATCAAAGACTCGAATTGAAAAGGGAACCCATTTCATTTTTTAATGAGGTTGACATAGTAAAAGAACTATCCTCAGGACATCTTGTTTCATTTTTTAATGAGATTGACACAAGAAAATGAACTATGCTCCATAACAAGCTTGTTTCATTTCTTAAGGAGCTTGATAAAAGAAAAATAACTCTGCTAAGAAGAACTTGTTTCATTTTTTAAGGAGCTTGACATGAGAAAATGAACCGTGATCCAAAGACCTTTCTTCATTTTGTAAGGAGCTTGACACAAGAAAACGAACCGTGCTCTGAAGACCTCATCATGTCAAATAAGAAGTCATGGCTTCCAAGAGGTTCTCATTAGATGGGAGAAAAACATCTCAGAAATCAGGACCCAATGCCCCCAACACATGATGTGCAATGGCACTATCACTGGACGAGGGAAACGAACATGTGGCCACATAATTAACCCATGGCAGGGAAGATACAACCAGTGGATAAAAATCTGGCAGAGATGATGGTGGGCCATATGGAACCTCAGGACCAAAGGATGAAAGCTGATCAATGTTCATGATCTTCCCTTCATGTGGAAAACATATCAAATGAAAGAGGGAAGAGAAAAGTGCGCCCATGGCATAGGCATAATCGCGCCCCAAGACAAAATTGAAATCTAAGGGGCCTGGAACAACCATCACGTCGATATGTATGGTTTTCCCTTCCAAAGTGATAGGCAACTTCAGAAGGATCCCTAACGATTGACTGGTTCCTTTGTTAAATTCCAACAGATTCTGCATAATAGGCATAAGTGTTGGAGAACCAAAATCTTGCCAAGTAGCTAAATAAAAAACAATAACAGACACACCTCCATCTATAATTGTGCTAGGTATGACCACATCAAAGGTCTGTACCATAATCTCAAAAGGCAAATAAGAAGGAAGGTGTTATCCTTCAAATCGATTCCAATTGAAGGAAGCGACCAAATTAATTGGAGGGGGCACCATTGAAATGAGATGGTCATCCCCTGGTGTTACCGGAGCAAGAGGAGCATCCTCTTGGACCTCCATCATGGGAGTAGGAGGAGCAGCTTCTTGAACTACAGGGATGGGAGAATATTTCTCCAAGTCTGAGGAATTTGAAGAGACAAGAATAACATGAGGGATATGTGAGTCACTCTCGATAGAAAAGACCTGATGAACCATAGGTGGGATCAGATCGACCGGTTCCATGACCAATGGTTGGTTGGGAACGTATTCGTGAATTTGAATTTTTGGGGGAGTGGGATCGATCAAATATGAATCTTTATCGATCGTTGAATCAACTAGCGGAGGACTTGAAGAAAGCTTCTTGTAACAAACTGGAAGGTAGGGTGCAGAAATAGTAGTGTTGTCCAACACTCTCATGGCTTCATCCATGTACGGACAAAGGTGAATAGGATGTTGCCCTTCAAAAAACTTACAACGATTTGTAATATTACCCTATTTCTTATGAGTCTTATCATTTCCAGTCAAAGATATGCCACCAAGATGACTTCCAGAAGCCAAAGGCGATGGCGGACGACCATTGGACCATACTTCAAGTACGTTAGGAATTCCAGGGAAGTCTCGGAGAAGATGGTCAGCTTTTCACAACATGAAGGGAATTTGAATTTTCATGGAAGGTTGGATGGTTTATCAATGGAAGTTGTCTGAGGCGAAATAGCCACAGAGATGACCTCTCTCTTAACCGAATTCTTCTTTTTCATCATCTTCTTCTTCTTCTTAGCCACCTGGTTACTAGAATCTAGACTTTCACCAGGCGAAGTAGAAGAGGAGGATGAAGAAATAGGCTAAGAAGGGGATAGGTCCACCTTAGGATCAACATGATGTTGTTCAGGTGGAGGAGATGGTTGTAAAGAGGGCAGAACACTCGAGACTGTGACAAAGGTAAAAAATTAATCAAACAGGCAACCCAATAGTTAACCCAGGCAGGGACAATGTTGCCATATAAGGAGCACCAACATTCCCAAAATAAAGAAAAGGACTAGGATTCCCTTCAGAGGGGATTCCTTGGTTGGTAAACTCTGGAAAAGTTTCCATAGGAAACAATCGTATGCTAAGGAAGATAAGTTTAACCAAGAATATTTCATGGCCAATTAATTTTAATACATTGAAACAAAACTTTTTCATTTCATATTTTAAGAGTCAAGAAACGGGAAAAAGGTGACTCTATCACTTTCAAGTTGAAACAAGCATGAAAGGACAAGTGCTCGATGATATTTTCACTTCTTATAGAGTCACGAAAAGATCAAAATGACTACTCAGGTAATCTAAGCAAGAGGGTGTACCAAGTTTCCGTGAACTTCCATATACACCTTAGTGATCAAATGAAAAATAAATGACCAAGGACTTAATGTAGATGCAAGTAGTCTCCCTGAATACTATGTTCGGTGTATCATGGTTACAGGGTGGTAGAATCAACTTCCTATGGATAAGGAATTGCAACCTATGAGGGTCTCCCTTTATATACGCAATGGTACGGGGAGCACAAGTCCGTACTAGTGCTGTCTAAAGCCAGGTGGCAAATGACAATTACTAGGTTTAACGATGCCTAGACCTCTAAAAATGTGCATTAGGATTCAATGCTTCCTTATGTTGATTGGATAAATTTTACAGTTGATCTTGAATTAATGTTCGGTTTCAAGACCCTACCGAATTTTATCTCAAATTTCCTAAATGAAAGATACATGTAATAGAACATCATTTTCTATTCGATGAATGCTAACTAAGAGAAGGATAGATATCTTTTATAAAGTAGCAAACAATGAAATCAAACAAATATGTCCCCCAATGCATCTAATACAATCGAAACGAGAAACGAAAAACTCTTTCCTAGATGCAAGCGCTAGTTATGCAAAAGACTTTTTCATTCCCGATGCAAACGAAAGGATGCAATTTTTTTGTTTTTTGAATGAATGAAGCACACAATGCACTAATTACATCAAAAATAAAATAAAACACTAGCTCAGAGCGCTATGAATTTAGAGATCTCAAAAAAAATGATTCAAAAGCAATAGAAACACAAATGAACTTAAACTAATCATGCACTCTTCCAAACAAAGTGAAAGCTTTCAAAATGACCCAAATGAGTAATGTGATCTATGCTCGAAAACGAAGAGATGGAGAGTCAAACAAACACAAAAGTAATATTTCAACAAACCAGAAACTCAAAGGATCAAGAAAGACTCAGGCAACTGATCAAGGAATCAAACTGACAGGAAAAAAGACTCGAACTTCAATTAGAAGGTTCAATGAGCCAAAGACACCTAGAAACCTAGGGCTATGAATTTCACCGATAAGAAAATAGACAAACAACTGAGAAGAGAAAACCTAAAGAAGTCAAAACAAATCCAAAAATACCAATTGAAAATGAAGAAAGAAGCTAGAGTCAAGCACAACTCACCAAAAACTCAGCAAAAGGGTCAAACAAAATCATACAGGATTCGGTGCAACTATGAGGCGGTAATCTGCACCAAACAGGGGTTGGCGCTACTGCAACATAAGAAAACTACGCCAATTGGTGCGACTGTTCAAAAAAAAGGTGCGCCAAGCCGGATAACTATGGGAGGAGGGAAGAAGCAGTGAGTAGAGGTCAATCTTGACACTCTGGAGTTGAACAGGATGATTCCATAAACTCAAGAAATCCAAGAAAGATAGATAAGCAAGCAAAAGACCAAAGTTGACTTGACAAGACAAACTCCTAAAAGGCAACGAAATGACAAACTCACACTGATCCCCAGTGGAGTCACCAATTTGTTGGAAAGGTAAATCCTCTCTGTGGACAGAGATGATCCCTCTAGCCATAGATTGAGTCTAGCAACAAAGGTACTAGCTAAAGTGTAGGTTCCTTAGTTAATGAATGAAAAGGACAGGGTAGATAGGCCTACCTGAATTCCAACACTGTCATCTCTTTATTGGTGGTGGCCTCTTGATCTCTGGTTTGACAGGTCACAATCCTTCCACAACAATGCTCAGATACCTGCACGAAGATCATCAAATAAGAGCAGCATAAAAAACGATGATTTCATTCATAATTAACTAACTAGTCAAGGAGGGTTAAGCATATTGCATCAAATAAAACACATTAACACAATATGGGAACAAGACAATAGTCATGTATATATATATAAATAGAAGAAAGAGTTACAACCGTAGCCTTGACGTCGCAGCCTCCTTCAGTGGGGTTCATTCGAAGTGCGTCTCGAAGGATCATCAGGGAATTCAGATGGGGTGAGGACACAAGCCTAATCTCTCTCAGTGAGGGGCTCTTCTGTTCTATCTTTCTAGCGAAATGTACAGGAATATCTTCAGCGTTTTAGCTATAATACGTTCAGTTCAACTAGGTCATCAATGGAAGAAGGATTTATTTATAGAGGAAGAGGAGGCAGTTGGGATCGCTAAAATGGTGGAAGGGAGGCCTTATCCCTTGGGAGGTTTCCCTAAAAGGTGGAAACAAGAGGCCAAAGGAGAGAGGCTATGGTTATTCAGTCGAACCACTCCAGATGACTCACCTAAGAGGTTATTATGATGGAAAATTCACCTCTATTTTTAAAAAACATTCCATAAACAGGTTGGCATGGGTAGCTCACTAGGACAGAGCGCCAATGGGTGCGGGGCCAAGTGTTAATCTTCCTCATCGGTGCGAGGGCATAACGGTCTACTAGCACCCATGCAAAAAAATGTGTTTTTGATGGTCTGCTTAGGAAATTGTCAACAAAAGAAATGTTGTCCTCATGGAAAGGGATGCTATTATGGTCTTGGCAAGGCATGACACTTTGTTTTGGTCACACAAATGATCCTCCAATGTGCGGGATAGGGATTGTAGGGAGAGTGAAAAAATGTTGTCTAACAATCCAAAAACATTGTAGGGGCAACATTAGTACAATTAGAGGACAAGATCCCTTATTCCATTTATTTCATCAGCAATAATTTTTCCAAAACCGAGCCGAATTATACTGCTACTAAGAAGGAGATGTTGGTCATTGTCCATGCATTGAAATAATTCATGCATTATGTCACTGGATATCAGACCTTTGTTCACACTGACCATGCAACCATCAAGTATTTAATGAACAAACCGGATGTTAATGCTAGAATAATTAGATGGTTGTTACTTTTGCACCAATTTGATTTGACTATTGTTGATAAACCTCCAAAGGAAAATGTTGCTGCAGATTTTTTGTCCAGGTTAGTTCTCCCTGCAAGTGAAGAAGGAATGGTGGATGATCAACTGCCAGATGAACCCCTCTTTTCCATATCAACACTCTCACCATGGTTTGCTGATATAGCCAACTACTTGGTTGCTGGAAGACTCCCTCTTAATATTTCATTCAGCGAGAGGAGAAGAATCATAAAAAAAGCGTCCCTTTCACATGGATTGGGGGGAATATCTTCAAGCTATGCCCTAATCAAATCGTAAGAATATGTGTGAGGGAGGAAGAATTTTTTTATATCCTCTCTGAATGTCATGACAACCCATATGGAGGCCACTTTTCCACAAAGAGAGCTTACAAAGTGTTGCAGGCATGATACTATTGGCCTACCCTTCATCAAGATTCTAGAAGATACACCAACAGGTGTGACCAGTGCCAAAGGATGGGGAAACCCACACAAAGGGATGAAATGCCTTTACACCCTCAAGTGGCTCTGGAGCCATTTGATAAGTCGAGCATGGAATTTTTTTGGACCTATTGATCCACCATCTCGACAAAAGAAGTATATCATATTCTGCACTGATTACCTGACAAAGTGGGCTGAAGAAAAAATAGTGAAGGTATCAACCAAGGAGAAAGTAGCCAAATTTATGAGGGAGAATGTGTTTTACAGACTTGGATATTCGAGAGAAATAGTCACCGATCAGGCATCACAGTTCACCTCTCACCCCATTGAGAATATTTTGAGGAAGCATAAGATTAAGAATAGAACTTCTACTGCCAATCACCCTCATGCGAATGGCCAAGTAGAAGTAACTAACAGAGCTTTAGAGAGCATCCTCACCAAGGTTGTGAGCAACAACAGAAAAGAATGGGTAGATAGATTGGTAGAAGTTACTTGGGCCTACAACACTACTTGGAAGACAACAACATGATTCGCTCCTTATGAACTAATCTATGGTAAGGAATCTCTACTATCAGATGATTTGAATTCAATAATTTAATAATGTCAGCATAATTAAATCTAGATCTAAGAAATGGCTAAAAAGAGAGGTTGCTGTAGCTAAATTGATTGGATGAGTTCAGAATGAAAGTACTTCTTCACACAAAGGTAGTTCAACTGCAAAGAAAGGTATGGCATGAAAAGAACATCACATAAAATACCTTCGAAGAAGGAGATTGGGAAATGTTGTATGATTGAAGTTTTAAAGACTTCAAAGGAAAGCCGATGACAAGATGGTTGGGGCCTTACACAGTGGAGAAATGATTTGATAATGGCGCAGTTCAAATCAGGACCATAGATGAGGAAGGGATCCCCTTGCTTGTCAATGGTCACATAATTAAAATTTACAATAAGCCTTTTTCAAAGGAAGAAATCATCAATTCCATAAGAAGAGAGGTGTATGTGATGGGAAACTCCATTGTTTCCCACCCCTCCTGAAATGAAAAAAAAAGAAAAAGAAAAAGAAAAAACAATAAGCTTGTGGGTTGAAAACCTCGATGGAGGTAGCTCACTTTCTCAAACAAAATATAATAATAATAATAAATAATAAATATCCATTGGTGAACACCTCTCTGAGGCACAAAAGGCAAGTTTGTGGGTTGAAAACCTCCATGGAGGCAGCCCACTTTCTTTTCGAATAAAAAAGAAAAAAGAGAAAAAGAACAAAACCAAAACAATGCATTTGCATCATTGTGTTTTTCTGTGTTTGTTGTTTTGCAGGTTGTTAATGGTTTTTGGAAAACATAGGGAAGCACTCATCTTCTTTTCCCTTCTTTTATCTTGTCATGTATCCCATCATTCTCTCCATTCATCTTCATAGCTTTGTCCATCACCTCCATACACCACAATCCTCTATTCCTGAGCATAATGTAGCAAGATTAGCAACACACAAACAGACTGCTACAAACATCAGGAAGTTCCTTAAAAGAGAATTTTTTTCATGGATTGCCAAGAAAAAAAATAAGGGCAACTCCATAACAGACTACATGAGAAGGGGAATGCCACCCATGGCATCTCAAGCACCCAACGCGACATCCACATCACAAAGAAACAACAAACTAATATTAGCAGCTCATTGAGGAAGCTGCTCCAACAAGCTGCTCACTCAGAGAATAGGAATATGGTGAAGAACACAACATCTAAAAAGGCTTGTATCAAACATCCAGATCCTGCAATTTCCTTGGAAACAACAAATAAACTCAGATATAATCTCTCACCCCTTTCTACGCATTCATAATAGCCATAAATAATTAATTTTCAGATTAAGAGTTTAAGGGGTAGAAAGGTGGCCAGTTAACTCAAGCACCACCATGAGGTATGGCTAGAATAAAACTGGGAGTACACGCCACCTAGGCATGCAAAATAAAATTTTAAATCAGTGGAGTAGATGAGAACAAGGGGAGGAAAAAGCATAGTCCATCCTCAATTAACGGGGAGGAGGAACTGATTGTCTACGACACAACTGGATCTAAGCAGCGTTATATTGGCACTCCAAATTTAGCTGCGTCATCTATTAAAAGGAGATGTCATCTCATCCAAACCAGTGAATTGGAAATTTTCAGAGGGAGAGGACCGACGGAAGCACGCAATGCTTGAAGAAGAAGAAGAATAACCAGAAAGGTGAAGAGGAAGAACCAGAAGAAACAAGAAGAACTAGAAGAATAGGAGGAAGAACCGGCAGAAACAGGAAGAACCGGAAGAAGAAGAGAGAGAGACAAAGGGCCAAAGAAAAATAGAAGATATGGCCATAAAAGTCATAGAGATAGCAAAAAGCAGGATAGACACAGACTCACAACCCAACGTAACATCCCCTCACTACAAAAAGATAACTGCCACCATGGCTCCTCTTAGCACAAAAAGAAAAAGGCAGATCTCTAGGTATTCCAGAGCTGACAAGAATCAAAGAAAGACAAAAAATTCTCCCCGAAGGCTAATCATCATTGAATAATCACCAAGGGAGGAGGAAAGAATCAAAGAAATATTTCAGAAGGAGCAACTGTAGAAGGCACATGAAGAGAATGTAGTGCTAAAGGAGCAATTGTAGCAAAAAGAGGAGCAAGTAGCCACCATGGTGGACTTATGCATAGAAGCTCTTCAACACAGATTCCCCTCTGACTCATATGCTATGTACCTCAAAGAACAATGGCTTCTATTTCAAATCAACACTCCAGCCTCCCAGGGATCACTCCATTTCCAATATTGTAGGAAATTCATGAAGTTCTATAAGCAAGCCAACATAGTTGATGAGTCAAAGATGGTAGAGTTTTATATGCATAACTTTGTGCTGACAAATTTGGAGATTTGGGACCCCAATCCTATAATGGGGGATATGTAGTTAATGGCTCTAGCATCTTGGATGGTGAACAAGGACAATAGAGCCAAAGAGATATGGAAGGTCACGGGAAGAAGAAATAAAGAACCCTTATATCTCAGACCAGAAGTGTTTAGCCCAAGAGGAGTCATCCTTAACCATAGAGAGATTGAAAAGGACCCTGTACTGGTTGAAAGCTACCTTCAGACTCAAAACTAGGTGATAGGCCACTTTGATGATGTTTCTAGGCAAATAGAAGAGGAGTGCATTATGGCCAGCCAGAGGAGATAGAACAACCTCCCACATAGGCTGAAGAATAGGGAGTATCATACTCCAGAAAGGTTGAGGGGTGCATTGGAAAGGGCACCATTATATAAGAGGGACATGCAGGCCAAAAATATCCGATGGTTGGGACTAAAGGTTAGCCCACCTTTGCTGTTGCGGCTGACTCATGAAGAGGCTACAGATGCACAACATAGATAATGAGATAATGGAGAAAATAATGATGGATTTTACCCCCTTGGGGAAACTCCCACGCTTATTCCTTATGAAATCAGGGGGGCTGTCAAAGCTTTGAAGGAAATGGAGGAGGAGGATCACTTGCTCGGAGGATGATCAACGCTTCAGTAGGGGGGTGATGATGAGCTCCATCATTAGACATATTTGGAGGGGTTAATAGTTCACCTTTTGTCCTTCTTAGATATTTTTTCCTTGCATTTATATTATTATTTGGGTTTGTTATGCTAGTATAGGTGGTGATTAAGGCTAACATACCCCGAAAGTGCCTAATATAAGTTTGAGTGCATAAAATCGTGATTTATTAAGAATTTTTATAAAGATTTTATCATAGAGACTTGGAGGAGACAACAAGGAGAAATTATAGGAGGATTGTCCACCCTCAAAAAGCAACCAAAGGATCCGAAATATTCTCTCGAGCAATTTGAATTCCGGAGGAAGCCGAGCAACTCAAAGAGGAGAGCACTCAATATTGGTTTACTTGAGTCCAGAGGCTCAATCACCATTTTTCTAGGGGGCCATTGGTAGGCTGCCGTGTATAATAAATAGAGCGAGCTAGATCTAGGAAGAGTTAGTCTACCCTAGTCTCGATTCCATTTAGAGTTATTGTTGTGAACTATTGAAGCTTTTTGTTTTATTCGGGGATCGAAACTTTCGTGGATGTATGCGCTTATTTATTTTATGAAATGAGCGATTGATTTCATTTGATTGATTTCAGCCGGAGGGCTAGGCTCGTGGGTTAGGGCCCAATCCACGTGCCTCGCTCTCGCTGTTATTATTTTTTTCCTTTTGATCATTTAGCTAGTTTTTCCTCTTTCATTTAAGCTGAGATTTGCTTCGATAAGTTTCATTATCGTTTATTTTTGCTGTTGTAGTTTTAATTACCGATGCATAGTAAAATAGAGGAAAAAGCTCCAAAACTGTGGTCAAGTCTCCCCCTCATCATTTATGTCAATAGAGTTCGAGTAGGCAAGTACCTTCCCATAGGCTAAATTTATCTTCGTTAGAGTCTGGGAAGAACTTTTATTACCAAGTCCAAGCCTTTCCTTCACTATTTCATCTCGCATTTTTGTATGTTTCGTATATGCATTCACAGTGTCGTTCACTTCGAGAATTTCTCTTGTGCTTCCATTTCCCTCCTTTAATTCTCACCTTAGCACTACACTTACCTTCTTTGAACACCTTAAGCTCTTCGAACCTTACTTTTCTATTTTTTCACTGTTCATGGCAACCTTACCCTTTTTATGAAAAACACGTGATAAACCATACGCGTAACCACCGAAAACCAAACCTTCACCTTTTCTCCTCAAGACTCCCGCCACCGTACATCAGACTTCACAATCACAAAATCGTACACTTATTGCCCATTCCTTGCGATTATGATATTGCAAAAATCGTAAATCACACTTCGCACAGCTTACTTTCGATCATACACTCATCTGCCATTCATTGCAGATTGCAAAATCACAAATCACAACTCTTAGCATTTTCCATTGCCACGTCATCCCCATCGCGCATCACATCCCAAAAAACTTACCACATCGCAAATCGCATCTCGCAGACTTACCACATCACAAATCGCATCCCGTGAAACTTATCACATTGCAAATTGCCACCCGCAACCTTTACCGCAGTGCAAATCGCATTTCACACATTTTAGTTTATTCCCGTTAATCCTTTACTATCCTTGTAAACTTGCGATATTGTGATCTCGTGACCCGCTATGTCACTTTTTTTCACTTTTCACTATGCACCATTTAGTTATTACCGTTAATCCTCATCGTTATCCTTGTAAACTTGTGATATTGTGATTTGTGACCCACCACATCACTCTTCACACTTAAAACTACACACCATTTAGTTCATTCCGTTATGTCCTTACTGTCATCCATTTAAAACTTGCGAAGTTGCAATTGCAACATCGCACATCGCAACTTTTGATGTCCATCACATTCCGCCATCACATTTTTTGAGTTCTTCTCGCTTCAAAGTCATTCCTTATGTTATAACAAGGTTTCCTAAGGGTTTAACCTCTATCAACTCAGAAAGACATTTCTCACTCTATCATAAATTTTTTCTAGGGGTTTTAACCCCCGTTTTTTCTCCCAACCCTCATTTCATGTGTTAAACCCCCAATTAGCCCTCTTAGCCCTTTTTCTTCCCTCTGTGCTCGCAAATTAATTCTTTTTAATTAAAATTAAGGCATTGATAGTTTAGTTGCATGGATAGGATTATGGTAGATAGATCATAGGATAGGTAGAGTGCATTTAGCCATCCGGCCAAGCTAAGTGTGGTTTATAATTAATTTCCTTCTGTCATCTATTTTCCGCAAATTAAATTAGTTTCACTCTTTGGCATTCCTTTCCAGCAATTTAGTTGAGCTTCTTTTTGTCATCTCCTTGAGCAATTTACTTTCCAGATCTCATCATTTAAAAAATAACACCCTTTAGTGAAGCAAGAGGATGACATGAACAAAAATGCATATGTTGTGTATATAGCACTTTCATCTCAAATTTTGTACGAACCCCGAGGTTGATAAAGTAAAAGTAGGGCGACTCAGGGAGTTGCAACATTCTTGGTGCACACCGGGTGGGCTCACCACCGATCAAGGTGATATTTTTTGTCTTAAGGAAGGGTGTGGCTTTCGCACAAGAAATTGGAGCATCCATCCACTAATACCTATGAAATACTATGTTGGAGGGCTTGCACAAGACATTGGAGCATTCATCCACTAATAGCTAAGAAATAGTGGTCTTGTAGGTTATAGGAACATCTTACTAGTTGGATTTTGTAAATTAGGCGTAGCCTCCTTCACCGTCAGGGCTCAAAAATTTGTTTTAAATCCTTTTCGAACAAATATGAAGTAGTGTTAAGTGGTTTTTGTGTCGTAGTGGTTTCCACCTAAAATTATTTGTGTCTAAGGTCTCTATTGTTATGCATTGTTGATTTGTATACTGGAATTTTTTATGATTATCCGATACTAAAAAAAATTAATGCTCTATGAAATTAAAAATATACTAATGATAATGGATAGGGGATACTGTTGATTCACCCCCATCTCAATGTTTCCAAAAAATATATAACTCTAGTTTAGGGTTGTGAAAATCAAGTCTTACACCAAGTTGGTCATTGAACTATGTTAAATACAATGTCACTAGGAGTATGAGTTTCATTCTATGGTAGTACAATTAGTTCCATAGTTGAATAGAATAATAGGAGCATAAATTTAGAGAATATAATAAATATTTGGCCATAGGTCTTAGATATCTCCATAAAGAGTACAAGTTAATTTGTTCCTTCATCTTTTTCACGCCAAAGGAAGAAGAGCAGAGAGTAGTCACACCTAGGTGGATTTCTTCTCATAATGGTTTTCAAGGACAAGTTTTTTTTGTCTCTTGTGGATAGTTTGTGTATTTGTTTGTGTTTTATATTTCTCATATTGAAGGACTAATTTAGTCATAAAATCATAAAAATAACAAATAATGAATCTATGATATAAATAGAATTAACATTCATAGTAAATATTTCATTATTTTGTAAGATATGTTGTGGTTAACCATTAAAGTGAATATCAATGACTTTAGCAATTCTTAATACAAGGTTTAGTTTTTGAAATATAGAAGATTAGTTAAATGAATACATGAAATGTAAAGTGGTTCTTATGTGTTTTGGTAATTAAAAATGTGCTTACACAATTTTTATTTCATGTACATGTAAAAAAACCTTTCCAATTCCATATGTTCTAAATATATTACAGTAACCTAAATAGATGGTACAAAAACTTAAATGATAAATATAATATTTTTTATGCTTTATAAAAATTATAATATTTTTTAATTTCAAATAATAATAATTAATGATATATATAGTGTGTGTGTAACTTATAGACTAAATAAAATTTTAAACAATTTCAAGAAAGTGTGAATTTTGTTATTTAAAATTCATTTGAATAAATATATGGATTCAACACCCTACAAAACCTCTACAACACTCATTACTGAAAAATTGTTTAAACTAAATATCGAGAGCAAAAATCACTCTAGCCGAAGTTTTCATAAATTATCATAAATAAAATTTAATTAAATATAAATCTTATACATCAAATAATAGTAATTTATAACATTATGTTATTATACGTATACAAAAGAAATATTAATTTAAAGATTTTTTTTTATTGCAATATACAAAATGTCAAAAATTTACTAATTATATTCATTAAACTATAAAAATCTATTTTCAATTTTAACAATATTAATATATAAGATTAAATTTATGTCCCTTCTATAAAAAAAATTAATAATGGAGATTTGATGATTACTAAATGTGTTATTTCCAATTAAATTGAGCTTAATAATTAGAATAATAATAATATTATTATATAAGGAATTGTGATAAAAGAAAAGGAAACAATTAAAAATAAATACTCTAAATTCTAATGACTTATATAAACATATTCATGTCGATTTCAAATTCTATGGTAGTATTATTTATAAATCATTTTTTTTAAATTAAAAGAAAAAAATACAAGTATTTGTTAATGTTTCAATAATTTTAAAAAACTCATGAAAGAGGCAAGATGAGATTAGGATTCCTTTAGAGTTAGTGATAGTTGTGGCAGTTGTAGAAGAATGTTATTTTGAGGGTCTAAGACCATCGCTAGCTGGAAAGGAGGGATTAATAAGTGATTAAATACTATGTTACATTCAAGAAAGCTCTTTGAAGGGTGGGTTATTTTTGCACGGAGCCATAAGAATCTTGGAAAGGTCACAACTCTTTTTGTGCATGATTGTATTAATACGTAAAACTAAATTCATACTAATTAAATTCAGTAAAAGCATATGATACATTCCTTTAAATAACACTTAGTTTTAAGAAGTTCTTTCATATTAATACCTAGGAATGAGCATTCATCATAAGCTCAATTGCGGTTATAGCATTGAGTGAAGGTTCAATAGAGGTTAGAAAGAGTATTATGTGCTTGAAAAAAATTATAAGTCAACATCAATATTAAAAAGTAACACTTTCTACCTTATCCAAGATAGACTTTTTTCCCATTAAGAGGATGACTATAAGTGAGTATGTTATATATAAGAAATGAACAACATGGAAGACAATAGGTTTCAAATTTTGCTTCTAACTCTAACTAAAACTCCCATGTTTGAATCAAGGAAGGATAACATAATGATGCAAGAGCTTGGCTGATCCATTGAGGGAAGGATGACATAATGATGCAACTAAAAAACTACGTGGAATTGGCTACATTTTTGGTGGGAAGAAATAAAATTTTTATTTGCCTTTTGTTTCAAAAAGTTAAAATTTGATTAACACAACTATTATAATTTTCAATGAAAATAATAATTAGGTTATATTAGTAAGTAGCAATATTAGTTTTAATAAACATTTTTGAAACCGAATGGAAGTTTCTTAATTACATGGGGGATTCGTAAAGTGCATAAACCAACCCAAAAGCCACCAAAATACATATTTCCATCCATAGGGAGAAGAAGTGTGTTGAAGAGTTAATCCGTGCGTGTGTGAAAAAATAATATTGTCAAATTTCTCTTTCAAATAACAATTATTTTTCTATACTTTGAGTTAACTGAATACTAAAACGTGCTAAGAGTTTTTCCTATGACAAGTAAAAAGAAATTACATAACCTGTGAAAAGTTCAAGCAAGATGCGAAGCCGCACTAAGCCACACAAGAACAAATACATTAGAAACATAGAATACAGGGTATATTTAATAAAAAATAATTGATAATAGATTTCATGTTCATTCATTTTTTTTCATTCAAAAAGTCTACAAATGTAATTCGTGAATTGAACGAATAATGGAATAGTTTCAGTTAATTTAAAATAGTATCTAAAGACCGAACCCGATAGGGTTTTATAAGTTATACAACAAATGCTAGAGGTCTATAATTCTTCTCTAAAATTGAAGCACGTCAAAATGAAAACAAATATACCGTTGGCCTAGTTACTTAAGTAAGCCATGAACCAGAAATTGGAAACAACGCTACACGATAGCAACAAAACCAAGAAAACCCTTTTTGGGGTTTGTTATTCCTAACTATTTGAAAACAAATTACGCGACATATAGGAGAGGTCCTACCTTATTACACAAGGGAGATTTGGACCGTGATAGCAACAGGAGGCCAACGCGTATCGTCACCTTCATTCCCACAAATGAGATGCATAGAAGTTTAGAGTGGTAGAATTTGATTAAAAAATAAAAATAAAAAGCAAGGACCGAGAATGAGCATTACCGAGTCAACTTACCTAAAGTAGCGAAGACCAACAAACTAAGGATGAAGAGACAACACAACAAAGAAATGAAGAAACATTTCATGAAAGCTAAAGAAACCATCACCTACTAGCCAAGGCGCCAGGAGATTAGAAAGGCAAAAATGAGAATCATTAACACAAATCGAAGAAAAAATTACCTCGTGATGGGAGAGATCGAGATGCCCGGAAAACGAACTTGCACCTATTATCCGTATGCAATACGCTTCAATACCACGAAATAAATTTTTGAAGACAAAATATAGAAATTGGAGGATAACAAACAAAACGACCCCGTTGTTACCAAGTAGAGTCGACGCATACAATCGAACAACGAATAGAGTTGTAGGCGGCCACAACGAGATCGAAACTCCGGGTTCACACACTCATAAATTGTGTGAGATTTCTTGCCAGTTGTAGGGTCGAAACGCTTACTCTCTTTTCACTCCCAAAAACCTTTCGACGAAAAATATTAAATGAAAAACAAACCCTTATGGTCAATGGGTTTAAACGTGGAGGCTAAAGCCATGGTTTCCGCACTCCATGATTGTATGGTGCTAAAAGGATTTGTGAAAGGGAAGACTTGAAATTTTTTATTTTTAAATAAAATTTCTATTAATAAGTTGTGTTGATTAATGTATTAATGTTAAAAACTTAAATTTCCATCCTCGTGCCCCCACCAATTGTGGTATCAAAGCATTTTTTTTCTTCCTAGGTGGAAATGGAAGTAGGAAGAAGAGGTCGGGGAAGAGTTGCAAGGGGAGCAGAGGGATGAAGGACTGCGAGAAGAAATTAGAATTCTATCGGCGATGTTTGGCAAGCAAGTGGTAGTAGGAAGGCATATGGATCCTAAAGGTGGAGATGATTGTGGGAGGTGAAACAATGGCACCGACATATGGGTTAGAGGACAAGACACTAGAGATCAAACTCGTTGAAATCAATTTGGATGGCTAGGAAGCAAACCGAGATAATAAATCTCTAACAATGATGAAAGCTTTGTCCACGTGAAGCATTATTGGACCGGATAAGTGAGGTAGATAAATACTTAGAGTATGCGGAAGTTAGTGAGGATAGAAAAAATAGGTTTGTTTTTTACCAAGTTGAAAGGACACGCAACACCGTGGTGGGACAATGTGCGGGGAAGAAAGGAGGAGGTGAATAAGCCCTTGATCAAGAGATGGGACAGACGATTGCGAAGATGAAAAGAAAATTTCCTCCTAAAGACTACGAAATTACCCTTTACGACGAGTGTAGAATCCGACACGAGAATGATGACCATAATGGAGTACACAAAAGAGCTCTATAAAGTGAAATTTAGGGATGGGTATGTTGAAGATACCCCCGAGAAGAAAACAAGGTTTTTTGAATGGCCTACAGATGGAAATCCTAGATGAGATCAACATTTTTCTTTCCTCTAAAACTATAGAGGAGGCATATCAATGTGCTTTGAAGGCGGAAGAAAATATTACCGCAGCGTGAACACAAATAGAGGACGTTGTTCGACGAGAGCAGGAAGGAAGGCAGTCCTTTAGTAGAGGGTAAAACTGCCAACAATGGTGAAAAAGGCAACAGTTCAAAGACTTTGGGACAAGACTGAGAGAGAAGGTAGCACCGGAGGTAATACCATACCACCATGGAAGAGGTAATGAAAGAGGAAAAATATATGCCTACCAATGTTACAAGTGTCACAAATTGGGGCATGGGTCTTTTGAATGTCCCGAAAGTGAGCAAGTTGGACAATGGGGGAGCATATTTTTCTCAACTTGACGTGCAAAGGCAGACCCTCCCGACAGAGGTGGAGAATGTGCTCGAAACGTGTGAGGGCTTGAGTGTTGAACAAGTTTTTTGCCGAAACCAAACTAAGGAAGTGACCGACATGACGCAATGAAAGCATCGTTCCGATCAGTCATGAAGTCCCTCATGGAAAATGTTGCAAACTAATTATAGATAGCGAGTACCGATAACCCGGTAGCCACCTGAGATGGTGGAAAAATTGGGCTTGAATAAGTCTGAAGCACTCGACTCCATACAAGGTGTCTTGGCCGTAAAAAGGGCACCAAATGTTGGTTGATGAGCAATGTGAGGTGGAGTTTCATATTGTAAAATACAAGGACAATGGTGACTTGCGATGTTATGCCTATGGATGTGTGCCATATTCGTGCGGGAAGACCATGGAACATGATAGGAAGGTTGTCCATGATGGAGAGAACAATTGTTACAAGTTTGTGAAAGATGGGATAAAAGCATACGCTTGTTCTCATGAAGGAGGAAAATGCTACGTAAAACTAGCGAAACAAAAACAATACCGATAGGCGAAAAGGAGTTTCTGTGACAAATTGGAGAAATGAAGTAAACTATGCGCTGTACGAAGACCAACGATAGTATTGCTTCGTACCGAAATTATAGATTTTGCTCGTGGAGATACAAGAAATGTTGCAGAAAGTCATTGACATTGTGGTAGATGACCTGCACGTATAAACAACCATCAAACTAGAGCATTACTCATTACATTAATTTCATTTTGGGAGTCAGTTTGCCGAATAAAGTTGCTTACCAAATTAGTCCAAAGGATAATGAGGAGATTAGGAAAACAAGTACAAGAGTTGTTGGAAAAGGGTTGATTTAGGAGAGTTTGAGCCCTAGTTGTTGTTTCGATCGTTTTAGCACCCAAGAAAGGAGGTGAATGGCAAATGTGAACCGATTCCAGGGTGATATATAAGATCACCATCAGCTATAGGTTTCTTTTACCTCGTATGGATGATATGATGGATTGTTTGAGTGGAGCGACGTAGTTTTCAAAAATAGATCTAAAAAAACGGCTATCACCGGATCATGATTAGAGAAGGTGATGAATGGAAAACAACTTTCATGACCAATGAAGGCTTGTATGAATGACTAGTCATGCCATTTGGACCGAGCAATGCTATGAGCACGTTCATGCGTTTGATGAACGAAATGTTAAAAGAATTCATTGGAAAATTCATGATTTTATATCTGGATGATATACTCATTTTCAACAAGACTAAGGAGGCACATTTTCACATGTCGTGTATGTGGTGGAAAAATTGCATGCAAAATAAATTGTTGATAAATCTTAAAAAAATGTTTCTCTTTTCAAGAAAGAATTGACTTTTATTTAGGATTTGTGATTTCGTAAAATGAATTGAAGATAGACCCTGAAGATTGCGACCATAGTAAGTTGGCCATCTCCCAAAATTTCGTTTGAGGTATGAAGCTTTCATGGACTAGCAAGTTTTTATCGGAAGTTTATTAAGAATTTCGATGGTATTTGTGCATCTATGGTAGATAAAAGTAGCATGGATATCATTTGCAAGATGTGGGACTGCTCTAGAGCTCATACCTTCCATACTTATCCTCCTGCAACAAACAAAGCACACGTTAGTGAATTGTCGTCTATGTTCCAAATCAATAGTGAATTGAGTGCTAGCTCTTGAATATTAGCTTTGTAAAGCTTGTTCCTCCCGCTAAGTAAAAACGTGTAGTCTTATCTTCCAGAATCTACTCTACCAATTGCGAAACCAATTATGATCATAAAATCTCAAAAACATGAAAGATAAATAATTTCAATCACACATCACAAAAATATTTCCTACGGAAAAGCCTCAACTCGAAAACCCTCTATTTTGATATTACATAAGTCAAAAAAGAATGAGAAAATTACAATTCTTTCTCCAAGTTGAGAAACTTCTGAGACTATCTCTATTTGTCTCACTTCTCCCTAGACAAGCCTTGGCCAATACTTAACCAATTTTTCATCGCCTCTAGGATCCCTATTTCCTTGTGTTGTTTCCTTAGGTAATTAGCCCCTATTAATTACAGAAATTCTCAATATGAATCGCTGAAATAAATCTAAGTCCTTCCTTTCACATGAATGAGTTAATTATGAGTGAATCATCAAATATCTTACTTATCACTAGATGTGGTTCAAGTTCAAGTTCCCCTCTTTGACCTCTCTCTAGTTCCTTCAAGAGTTAGAACTAGTTAAATTGAGTTTAACTCACATTTTAAACTAAGTTAATTAATTACAACTCAAAATAAACTCAACTAAGGATTATATAATATAGAGAGACATTGTAAATGGCACTCATACAATGTGATGGAATTGCAATTTTATTGTAATTTTATTCAACATAAAATTGAATTAAAATATTTCTTGGTATCATTTTCAATAATGAATAATGTAGATTCAATTATTTTTTTCTAGCAAATTATATTAGCAATTTAAATGTACAGGAAATTTCTACAAATTGAATGAACAATTTTAATAGAAATAAAAGGACAATTAAAGTTAAAACTAAAGGAAAATGAAAACAATTCATTTGTCCCATAGTTAAAGGTTAAAATGAATTTTATTAAAATTACTATTTTAAACTATTTTTGGAGCACCAGCTATGTGGCATCTATCCTATTCGTTAGTACCAAAAAACGAAGTCAACTTCAAATATTTTCCCAAATTATGGAATTTGTTTGGATCTCTAAACTTTAAAAACAAGCGTCACTCCCCCCAGAGTCAGCTCTAGAATATATGTGGTCTTGTGAAAGGAAATTGGAATCCTAATAGGAGCCCATTGAAAACTATTTACGTGGCATTCATTAGCTCTCCCAGAATATGAATTAATGGTCAAACTAATGATCTGAAATCTTCGACGCTATGGTACTGATTGAAAATGAGATGACAGGCTTGGTCGAAACATTCATTGAAGCCAGATTGAAGGTATCAACAGAAGATTATTGGCCCCGTGGAAGTAGTGACAGACCTAAAGAGAGGCCTATTTTTTTTATCTAAGGAACAACAAAGGTTTTGATATGTATACACTCTGAGATGAAAAGAAAAATTCAAGGCACTTAACGCGGCTCTGAAACATTTTTGCGTAGGCATAAAATACGAAAAGGTGTAAGTCTATTTCTCATTAATCGTAGTGTGGGTTTATGATTTGAATGATAATATCTTGATCCTAAACGTTTCTCTATGGAAAGCCTCATTGAAGATTTTTCTGGAATTAAATATATAAATATACTTGTTTTTTGTGGATGTAATAAAAATGACACGTTTATAAGAAGAAAATGAACAATATGGAAGCTAATAGGTTTCAAGTTTTTTTCTTTTAACTTTCACTAAATCTTTCATCTTTGAATCAAGGAAAGATAACATAATGATGGAAGAGCTTGGCAGATTTATTAAGAGATAAAAGAGATGATTATCTTAAAGAGTAATGACAATATTAAAAATATTATTTGTTCCAAGTTATCTATCTTTACTTACATTCTATATCATTTTCATAATATCTCATGCTACCAACTTTTTTCATATTTTTTATTAGCATAACGATAATAATATGAGAAAACTTCTAAATTTATTTTCAAATATATAAATAAAATATTAAAATTTTTTCAATTCTTTTATTATTTTGTATATATATATATATATATATATATATATAAATTAATATTTTTCTTAATTATTATAAAACAAAAAATAAAATATTTCATTGTAAAAATAATTATAAAAAATAATATAAATTTATTTTTTATTAATTATTCTATACATAATAATATATTTATTTTTGCTTCTTTTGTAGTTTCTCCATATACCAAATTTATAAATTTTGAAAAGACAAAACAACCTTTAATCATTCAATTCAATTTAAGACACTCTGATATTATTTCAATTTGATACGTAGGTTTGGTTCAATGGCTACAGTACGTACCTCCCAGGCAGCTATGGTTCAATGGCTATAGCTCCGTAACAGCGTCGTCACGAGTACGTACGTCCCACGCAGCTATGGATTATGGGTTATCACTTACCTCCCACGCAGCGATGGATTGCGCGCTGATCAATTAAACTGTCAGCAATAATATCTGCTACTTCTCTCAATCGAATCTTGAAACAAACGTGGTTTCCAACTCTTATACAGCATTCCGACGGAAAATTCACTTGGATTATCTTGTTTTATTTTTTCATGGACTGGGGTTGATACCGTAGAAAATTAGTTGGATGTTCTTGTTTAATTTTTTATGACTGGTGTTGATACCGTGTTGTAGGGTTTCAGAGCTGAAATAATATGAAAGAAGGAAGAAGAACTTTATATCTATTCCTCTTCAAAGCACTAATATCAATTAAACTGCAAGCAATAATATCTGCTACTTCTCTCCCTCGAATCTTGAAACAAACGTAATTTCCAACTCTTCTACAGCATTCTGATGTAAAATTCGTTGGATGATCTTGTTTAATTTTCATGGACTGGTGTTGATGGACTCGTGTTGATTTCAATAGAGTTAGTGTTGTTTATTGAAAGTAGCCATAATCATTAAATAAAAACCATGTAACATATATCAAATGCCTAAACTATTTAATTATTTAATAAAGAAATGTTATCGACTAAAAAATCTATTAAATGACACACTTTGAACTATTCTTATATCAATGAGATATTATCAAACTAAAACCAATTCAAACAAAATATCTAATACAAGAAAATACAATACTAAAAAGAGAAGCATATGAAGTTAAAGTCAAACCCATATGTACATATGTACATTCACAACAACATGAAGATTTCATTAACTCAATAGGAAATAATTATAACATCATACTCCAAAAATGTAGCCATATTAGGCTACTAGTATTAACTCAAAATAATACTAGTCTCAAGTTTAACATGTATTAATTCAAAATAATACTAGTCTAGAGTTTAACATTCACCGTGTGTCGAACCTCGTGAACCACTTTTCTTAGTGAAGGAGTTGGTATGTTTTCCCGATCCGAGTGCATATTGGTGGCCACCCACCTATTCCACTTGGGGCCCCACCATTGTCTTTTTTCAGTGTTTTATTTTTTGACACAACTTACTATTTTTGACGAGCTTTTTCGGGTCCTCGAACTTTTCAAGCCGTTGTGAGGCCCTAAACGACGTTTTTTGGGAAAACCGAGAGCAACCGACCCTCCATTTTTTTCACCAAAAGTTGTACTCCTCGGACATATCTTTCTAACGAGCTATTGAGCACATCAAACAAAGATAGTATGCCAAAGTTACGTCTCCTGGAAGTTGAAACACCAATCTACCAAAACGTGGGCCCATACTTTTGGCGCTTTCATCTCCTAGGGTTAGGGTTTTGGATGTTTACGATTTTCCATTGTTTCTAAATAATAAATAGACCCTCGAGCCTCATTGTAACTCGCTCAGAGACCAGTAGCTACCATATCTCTTCTCGCAGATAAGCTACCAACGCCCCTAACTAGTTTATTTCTATTATGTCCGTAAGAAAATTTCAAGATCTTTGATATTAATGAATGAAGAGTTACTTTCCTGCCGTGTTGTCAATCCCTAGAGACGACCTTTGAGTTGTGAAAGATCGTGTGCCTAGGACATCTTATATAGCAAGGAGCAAGATGATATAACAAGGACAATTAGCAACAAGGCTCTTTTTGCTATTCTAGTTTTAACATGAAAGATCAATGTAGATGGAACTAGAATATTCCCCTACAAACTCAAGCATAATGAAAGCAACACCTGCAGTAGGCAAGGAGTGAATTCTCAATATAAATGTATCGCACAACTCAAAGACAGCTTGCTATAGGAGGGCTAGATTCTCAAAAAATGCTTTATGTAGAGATTGAAAATCAGACGACATTTGCTGTGTAAGAAAAATAGGAAGGAATACTAACTACTAATGAGATGAAATTCCATAAACATATACGAACATGAGATGGGCTTAAGATAATAAGAATCCATACATGTCCATAGCTTTCAAAAAATAACATCCCATAGCACTTAATATAGAAGAAAACGTGGATGAAGTTGAAAATGAAACAACATATCATGACCGAGCCATATTTAAAGCACTGTAGACAGTTTAGCATGAGCATCGATTGTGATAAATTCATATCGTAACGAGTGAGCCACTCGCATTCGCAGCAGCATGATACAAGAAGGATGGAAATAGTGAAATGAACATGCCTAAACTATATCACATAAGAAAGAATTACAAACAATAAAGCATCAAGACTAGAATCTTCATTAAAGGTAAAACTCCTTATCGTTGAGGACCCACGGTTCTTCACATTTGTATTAAAAATTCAACAAAATGCATACAAGAAACTTTTTCACAAGTAAATTCTTCGTAACTGGAACCCGTTTTTCTCTTTAGTTTCGCTTATATAGAAGCCTCATAAACATGAGCGAGAAGATATTTTTGGAAAAGATATCTCTCGCGTGTTGGCTAATCAGCTTGAGGTCTCCATCAAAAATAACCAAAATTCATGATGAGGAATATGGGGCATCTCATCATTGATCAGCTAGGCTCACGACCATTTTAAACCGCAAATATTAAACTACGGTTTAGCATAAGTAGTAATGCGGAGTGGAATGTGAATTCCACTCGAAATTTAAAAGTAACAAACTAAAATGAAAGTAAAAGGCCACTAGGCCGAATCATAGAATTGATAATGTTCACCGATGAGGTGGAGTTGAGGGAGGGGTCGTTGTCACAGATGGCGTAGTCGTTGGCCGAGAGGAATCGATTTGCCTATGATGTGGCAAGAGAGAGGCTTTTCTCCGCTCGTAGATCATCATGATTTTCTTTAATTTTGATTTAATTTGGAGGATGGGCTTTTTGATAATCAATCTTATGCCGTAATCCCCAAATTGTCTCCAATCTTCGTCACGTGTAGCAGTCTTCACACGCGATACTCTTCAATCTTTTGTTTCTTCCGCGATCTCGTGTGTCTTGTTGATGTGTAGCGCGCGAAGAGCTCATAAGGCATCAATGCCTGTGAGCTGATACGACGAGACGTGGAGTTTGAACCCTCGATAATGATCGTAAATACGCAGTAAGTGGTGGGATCATAGCATGAAAGGGGGCGTATTAGGAATGAACCGTCGATCGTGAGAGATCAACGGTTGCGATCTAATTGCATCGGAACAAAGCGAGGCCAAAACTCCAATTGAGAAATATGAATGAACACGGCGATGCAATGAGGGTCGTTGATCTAACTTGGATGGACGGTCACGAGTGGATCGACGGATCGCAATTGGGGGAACGGGCGATGGGTGACACATTTAAGAACTTGCGATTATCTATGCACGATTGAGCACCACCGTCCGATCCGTCGAACAAGATCGACGGTGGAGACTCAAACTGAGCGGGGAGACGGATGAAAGTAGTGGAGCGAGACAAATAAGGGCCGTTCGATTAAGGGAAATCGACGGCGCAGAGTACAATCGGAGGATTGCAATCGGGGAGTGCGACAAGGGCAACACACTTTAAAATTTGCGATTGCGATCGCGTGCAAGAGGTGCGATGGCCGCTCGATCCGGCAAGCGAATCAACGGTGAAGATGAGCATCGTGAGGGGTGAAAGAGTAGGAGCGATGGGCACGACAGAATTGCGTGGACCGCCGATCCATATAAATCGACGGCGGGTATTGCACCGTGTCTCGCAGCACCATAGCACCATCGCGTCTGGAGCTTTTGACATTGCAAAGAAAATGCGCCCCACTCTAACCTTCCGATTGCGATTAGCACCCAGTGCCTTAAGCGCTCGGGTTCCGGGCATGGTTCATGTGGGGAAACGGTTCAAGGGGCGCTGGCCGAAGGGGCTAGGCTTGATATGTGAAGGAATGTGGGTTTTTGGCCTATTTTTAATGCGTTTTAAGGCCAGAGGAGGCATTCGATAAAGGGAATAAGGGGTTTTAAGCCAAACAAAGGTAATTTAAAAGGCTTAAAAGGGGGATTTGGGATGATTTAAAGGATAATTGGGGAATTTAGAAGGGGAAGAATAATGATGAAAACAAGAGGCTTAGAGGGAATGAAATAAGAGGGAAAAGGGGCGCCTTTTGGGTATTTTCTTCATAAAATCAGCAGAGGCTTTAAAACTCGGGAACAGACAGTGAGGATTTATCAAAGGACAAGGCACAAGGGGGCTTCGAGGATGATGTGTTTTCAAAGGAATGCATTCCTTGAAGGCTCAAAGACAAGTCGAGCCCCTTGTTTTCTTGTCAAAAAGAAATTCATAGGGGGCTAACATGATCAACATTGGCTCCATCCGGGGACGGCACGTTCATCCCTGAGCGTGTCGAGAACTTCACGTACCACCTGCTAATGTTTTGTGTGGACACCACTCTTCAAAGACCTTTCATTTTTTCTTCATGATTCATCACGACACACACATCATTCGAACAAAGATAAAAAAATAGAAAACTAATGTACAAGTATGATACATTAGTGCTCTCTCACCGAATCGAACCGGGAAGTAAGGTTTGAGGAACCGACTATTTGCTTGCGAATCAGCAAGTCTCCCCTGTAAATTTTCCAACCCTGAAAGTGTTGTTTCCCCCTTGTTCCATGATTTTAAAAGGGCCAAACCGCAGTGGGTCGAATTTACCATGTTTCCCCTTTTCAACTCTTCGAATATCCCTATCCGAGCACTCATCCCTAACTCGCAACTTCCTCGTCCTGGCACTAATCAAAAAGGGTCCTTTCATCTTCTCTTGATATTCGGTTAGCTCTCCGACTTACCTAGTTCAGTGTTTCTTCTAACTCACCATCCTGATTGATTCGCCTCTGGTCACATCATCGAGTTTCTTCTTAGCTTTCTGCATGAATCGCAAGCACGGTAAGGCTAACTATACAGGGAATACTGCTACCCTCCCATATACTAATCCATACGGGGACTTCTCGGTTGCTCTCTTGTCGGTAATCTCGTTGGGTCATACGAGTGAATTTCAAATCGGGAATCCCATTTTTTATGATTTTCTGTTAATAGCCTTCTTCAATGCCCTCACTGCAGGGTTTTGTTTGAAGACTCGCTAGGCCATTTCTGTGGGTAATAGGCCAGCAGAGTGACCTAGCGCAATGTTATACCGGCGGCGTAAATCGACAAACCTGCTCGGACTTTAAAGGCTCTGTGCATTCTTGGTCATTATCTATGGCAGCCAAATCTAGATATGATATTTTCTTCCATAAATTTCATTACCACGATGATCTCGCTTTGTATTCCCTGTAGTATAGCTTCCACCCACTTCATGAAATAACTCAGTGGAGTTAATATCCACTTATGCCGACCACTTGATGGAGGATGTATTTCACCGACAAGGTCAATTCCCCATTGCTGGAATGGTTCATCCACGTGAACAAGGATCATGGCGCGGAGGTGCCAACATCGTGCTTTTCGGCAAACCTTGGCATTTCTCACAAAGCTCTAACTCGGGCAAACACATCTCCAAAGAGCTTTGGGCTCGAAGAAACCAGACTTTCGGGATTTTTGTGCATAGGCCTCTCCAACTATAATGACCCCCACGATTCCTTCATGTAAATTTGGCCATTATACTCTCTACCTCGTTCGTCTCGTGAGACACGGAGTAGGATGCCTAAGGGATCTCGCCAGCACAACCGACCATTTGCAACAACGTACTCTCGTGATCTCAACCTCGGTGTTTTGTATTTAGCTTTGTCACATGCACTAGGAGGGCAAAACTGAGAGTGTTAGAAGATATTCCACTATCTCTTTGTACCACGTGCTGATGAGGTACTTGCATAGGTGTCTTCTCGAGTAGCTATCTCTACTCTCTGTTTTTCTTCTTTCTTCTCGCACTCCCTATTTTCTATCATGGACATATTTATACCCACATGTACCGATGCTGTTTGACTTGGAAAATATTTTGGCTAGCCCTTTGTCTCTCGATCAGTTTGTAGGGCGTGATGTCCAGCTCTATACTCTGTATTTTGGCAATCCATTTCCCTCTTTTTCCCTTCGCTATCTCCTTGGATAAGAATATCTTTTACGATTGTTGTAGGCACAAACGCAAATAGATATGGGACTCGCAAGACATACATTCGAAAATGCTTTAAGAGACTTCACCGTGGCATATGCTTGCTTTTTCTAATATGTTATATTTCAGCTTTGCACCACCGTAGCACTGATCGAAGAAAGCGATGGGTTGCTCATACCCTTCTTCATTTTTTTGCAATAAACTCTTGCATCGTATAAGGTGATGCAAATGAAAAGATCATTAAAGGTTTGGCATAGTATCGGTCCAACTAGCATAGGGTTTTCAGAAAAAGGCATTTTTTATCCGGGAAAAGGCCTCTCGTGATTCCTAGACCACTTTACCTCATTATTTTTCTTCAGCATGTTAGTTATATGTCTAACTATCTCAAAGATATGTTAGGGATAAACCTCCTCGTAAAGTTAATGCGCCCGAGTGAACACCTCGCACCTCCTTTTATTTCCCGAGGAAGAGAAATTCATTTATAACTTCTACTCTCTTAGGATCTATTTTTACCCCCATCTTTGGTTACAATATGTCCCAAAAGCTTACCTTCTTCTAATGCAAACAATGACTTACTCGTGGATTGAGAGAGAGACCATACCTTTTTGCACTTCTCGAAATTTCTATGTAAGTGTTCAATGTGCTCTACATCATCTTTTTTAGAACACGATGATATCATCCGGATATACTACCACAAAATTATCTTTGCTCCCCAACAAAGGCAAATGTCCATGGCCCTTTGAAAAGTGGCCCCCCGCGATTGATCAATCCAAAAGGAATCCTAGCTGTACATAAACGTACCCTATGGTGTGGTAAAGGCGCTCTTCTTCTCGATCTTCTGTAGTACAACCACCCGATTGTAACCGAGAGAATCCATCCATCATCGACATTCGATAAGCTCCTGCCACTTTCTCGCATGTGATCCATCTTGCGGTGGGATAGTTATCCTTTAAGGATGCTCCTGTTTAAATTTAGAAATCCACACATAGCCTTATTTCTCCATTATTTTTTCCGGACTGTGGACTAGGTTTGCTACCCACTTAGAATATCTCAATGGCACAATGATTTCAGCCTTTCAATAGTTTCTTAATTTCCTTCTCAATGGAGGGAAGCAATGAGGATTTATTTGTCTAAGTCTACGTGTGTGTGGCTCGCATCTCCCTTCGGGTGAATTTTATGTTGCATGATGCTAATATCGGAGGTTTTTGAGTCCCCACGATAAGACCATGCAAATACATCTTTGTATGACCGGAATAATTTCGGTAGAGCTCTTTATACTCCTCTGGGACTTTCTTGGATATCTTCACAATTTTTGGGTCAGCATCGTACCAAGGTTAAGATCTTCCACCCTGATTTTCTCTCCACAACTTTGTTCGAGCCGTAATGGGACATCGTTCTTGTTAAACAACCTCTTTATAAGGGCACTAGTCTCGGGGTATAACGTTGCTCTTTAGTTGCGTAACTTTATGGCCTTCCACCTTTTCTTCCCAGTTTATTTTCAAATATCTCTCACCTCTTCTTCTTCACAAGCATCAATCTCCATGTTGGAGAATTCCCCTACCGTTTCCAGTGAATATTTTCACTTGTTCTTCATCCTCAAACACCGCCAATGTTTGATGTTATTTGGGATTGATGGTCGATAACGTACCTCAATTTCATATCTTAAGAGAGGTTTTGAGGTGACGTGAAGCACCGGAAGCCACCGCAAGGGAGTCCTGCCATCCTATTCGCTTTCCCGGGGCATGAACCGAATATTAAATGCCAATAAAAAATTCTCCGCGAATCCCAAAATTCTTTCCTATAAGCCCTCGACCTAGGATGTTTGGTTTGGCAATCGATTCTTCACTTGTCTAACCACCAATTATGAATCTCCCATAACCTTTAAACTTTGCATGTTCATACTCCCGGTCAGTCTATAACCCTACACGAAGTGCTTCATACTCGGCCACATTATTAGTGTAGCTTCACACTCTGCTTTTGAAAGACAATGGGACCCATTGGCATGTAGGGAGAAATCACAAATACTCCAGCCCCATTACCTTCTCCGGAGTTTTGCTCCATCAAAATGAAGTGTTCGCATTCCTACCTCATGGCTCTCATGGAATCGCTGGTCTCGATCTAGCAAAATGATGGTTCTAGAGCGTAATCTTGATCTTCTTCCAGCAGACAGAAACATGAGAAATCTCCTCCTTACTTTAAAAGGGAGAATTAACCCGAGTTGTCGCCCTTGGTGACCGTCTCGACAAATCTAGTTTCCTGGTACAACCTCCTCTCCCTGCCACCAAAAACCGAGATAGTAGCATAAGTCGTGGTCACAACTTGGATTGACCCACCAATTTTAGTCCCCGAGACCTTGACAACAACCCCTGCAGTAGAGCCGGGATGTCACCACCATGATGTCCATCACCACACTTTTTGTTGGGATTTGGGCCAAATTGACCACCAAATCCTTGATCATACCCAAGCATTTAACTCTTTTGGAATCAAATGAATAGAGGTCCTTGTATGGATGAGTGATTTGTAATCTTAGTTGTTCCATGACCGATAGGGGCAATAGGTTATGAGAAGCTCTGAATCTAACATGCAGCTATGCAACAAGATGGGTCATGAATTACTAAGGACACATAAAAAGGGGGAGTAGAAGCAGATAATTCCTCAAAATGTGGGCCAAATACAACCATGGGTATTTCTTCTTGAAGGTTTAGACTGGTTTCGGAATATGTGCTACTTCGGGGAAAGCATAAAGGATGTGACCTGGACTGATATGCAAGCCGCTTTCAACAATTCAATCATAGTGAACCGGGATTTTGACCTTCTCAAGCTCCTTTTGTAAATCGAAAACCGAGGATGACTTATCTACTAACACCTCTTTTCGACTCTTTGCTTTGGACAAGGGGTCCGACTTCTTTTGTGACCGACTTTGACATTAAGGGGAGTAGCCACTCGTGAAGTGGAAAGGAATTTGATCGTGCGATCGCAAAGATTCGCTAAGAGTTTTCTTTCACCTTTGTCTACGGTCCTTTGAGTTGTTGTCTCCTTCTCACAGATGCTACCTCATGAGGTGTATCTTACTCCTCAATCCCGAGTACGATTTCTCTTCCAGAATATCCGAGGTCATAACTTTCATTAAACGTGTTTGCATGAAATCAAAAACCGCATTTGCGTGAGTCATCTATCTTAGTATCTTCGGTGCTTTTCATTAGCTTTTTTTCTTCCACATGTGATGGAATCTCTACTTGATCACTTTCTTTTTGAGGGACACTCTACTTCATGCTCGTTAGAAAAATAAAGGTATGCCTCCTCTTGCTCGTAAGTGGTGTCTTCTGTGGGACCATCTACTTGACCTTCCAAGTACAAAGGGTGTAGTCCCGATCTTGTTGCTCCTTATGTTCCCTTTACGTATCTTCGCAAGGGTGGTTTTCTATACTAATGGTTGTAGCCTCGTTTGGAGCATTCTGGAAATTCTTGGAGGATGAATTTTTGGTCTCTAGTTCAAGTTTGACCAAACTTATTTGAAATATTCTTATCATTTTGTTTCATTTCCTCAGTCTCGACCATCGCAAGTCTTCTGTCTTGAGCTAGAGGTGGATACTACTTCTTTCCCATTTCTTCTAGTATCTTGTTCAAATTTTCCTTGATTTACCATGGAGGCAAAGTTTGCCTCCCAAACTTCTGTGCATCCGTTTGAGCATCATCTAGGTGGTGGGCTTTCTTTCTCTCGCAGAGAAACTGATTCGAGTCAAACGCGACTACGAAAACAAATTTAGCAAACTGTTTGATGAGGTTTCATATCGGCGAGAAGGCTCAAATACAATTTTTTAAATCTCTTGATGAATTCTAACACCCCTTCATTATGTCTTTTCTTGAGTGTGTTAAACTCGCAAGACAATTTACGTGATCTTTCTTATCTCCCTATTTTCCGAGAAAAGTAACTTCCATTCCTTCCCAAGTGGTGATGGAACTATCTCCTAATGTCTTAAACCACTTTCTTTGGCTTCACCATCAAGAGATTGCACAAAATGTCTTAAGACTACATCTAGGTGTTCCACATTAAAGTTATCTGCAAAACAATAGAAGACCTCAAGATGTTTTTGAGCTTCAATCTCATTTTCCCCATTAAATCGGGGTAAGATCTCGTAGATAGTCCTCGTCGCATACTCATTCAACACTTTAGGTAATGCTAGGGGGTCATATTTATTCAAAAGAAGCCCATGAACATTGGCCATTGGAGGAGGTGGAGGGTAGTGCAAGGGTTTGATGTGTAAAAGGAGGAGGAGGAGTGCGAGCGAAGTATGAATGACAATAGGAATGTACTGGACAACAACTCAAGGTGTTGATGGGAACAACGTGGCCTAATAGCAGATACTTTGGTAACTTCCTTGATCTCTTCGACCTCGGAGTAGGGTGAAAGGGGGTAATATGTGGTATCCCTGACTCGCATTCATCTTTAATTTGGACACCTCTCCGGGGTGGACAATCCGAGTAGTAATCGCATCTCCCATAGTGGAGCTTCTGGACCATGTACTGAGAAACTTGAGAGGAGGAGGACGAAAAGTATTCTAAAGAGAATTCAGGGATCTCGTATGGTTTGATGGTCTTTCTCTCCAACTCCTCTCTATGTCGGATCTTCTATCCGGGTCGACGAAGATGTCTCCGGTCGAGACGTATCCGACCTCGGTGTGGCTTATGAGTGAGCGAGTACCGCCCGGTAAATTTTTTCTAATAAATGAATGTGGAGTCGCCAAGGTGAGGGATCTACAACTCTAAAATCTCCATGCTCACCTATTTAAAGAGTGAATAAGGTTTTTTCGAGGCCTAGGGATTCAACTTCTCTTTACTTTGATATCCCTCGACAAATGGCGCTAAAAAAAATGTAATCAATCCTAGAGATAGCCTTGAGTTGTGAAAGACCCGATGCATAGGACATCTTATATAGCAAGGAGCGATATGATATGATACAAGTAACTAGACTAGCGAACAAGGCTCTTTTTGCTATTCCTGTCTTTAACAAGAAAGATCAACGTAGATGGAACCCGAATATTCACAAAACTCGCATAATGAAAGGAACACTACAGAGGCAAGGAGTGAATTCTCACTATAAATGTATCGTACAACTCAAAGACAACTTGTCGTAAGGAGGGTTGGATTCTAAAAATGCTTTACAGAGATTGAAAATCAAATGGCATTTGTCAGTGTAAGAAATATAGAAGGAATACTATACTACTAATGAGATGAAATTCCATAAACATATCTCGAACATGAGATGGGCTTAAGATAATAAGAATCCATACATGTCCATAGCTTTAAAATAACATCCCCATAGCACTTACTATAGAAGAAACGTGGATGAAGTTGAAAATGAAACAACATATCATGATTGAGCCATATTTAAAGCGCTAGACAGAGCTTTAGCATGAGTATCAATTAGTGATAAATTCATACTCGCAAACCAGTGAGCTACTCAGCATTCTAGATCATGATACAAGAAGGATGAGAAATAGTGAAATGAACATACTAAAACTATATCACATAAGACAGAATTACAAACTATAAAGCACTCAAGAACAGAATCCTCATTAAAGGTAAAACTCATTATCGTTGAGACCCAATGGGCTCTTCACATTTGTATTAAAACTTCAAAAAAATGCATACAAGAAACTCTTTCACAACAAATTCTTCAGAAAATATGGAACTTGTTTTTCTCTTTAGTTGCTACTTATACAGAAGCTCAGAACATGAGCGAGAAAGATATTTTTTGGGAAAAATATCTCCCTCGCATGTCGGTAATCTCCATAAAAAATAACCAAAATTCATGATGAGGAATATGGGGCATCTCATCATTGATAGCTAGGCCCACGGCCATTTTAAACCAAAAATATTAAACAATCAGCTTTCGACAGAAAGTAAATTCGGGAGTGGAATGCGAATTCCACTCGAAATTTAAAAGTAACAAACTAAAATGAAAGTAAAAGGCCACTAGGGCCGAATCATGAATTGACAATGTTCACCGAGAGGTGGAGTTGAGGCGTTCATTGTCACAGCATGGCAGTAATGTTGGTCGAGAGGAATCGATTTGCCTTTCGATGTGGCAAGAGAGTGCTTTTCTCGCTCGTAGATCTTCATGATTTTCTTTAATTCTTATTTAATTTGGAGGATGGGCTTTTTGATAATCAATCTTAGCCGTAATCCTCAAATTGTCTCCAATCTTCTATTTCGCTCGCAGGTGTCTTCGACACCGATACTCTTCAATATTTCGTTAGCCGTCGTGATCTCTTGTGTATTTTTGATGTGTAGCATAGCAGGCTCACAATGCATCAATGCCTATGAAGCAACGACGAGAAGTGGAGTTTGAATCCCGATAATGACCGTAACACGGTAGAAGTGGTGGGATCACATCGATGATGCGATTAAGAATGGAACCGTCGTATCCCGAGAGATCAACAGCTTGCAATCTAATCGCACCCGAACAAAGCGAGGGCCGAAACTCCGATGGAGAAATTTGAATGAACAGGCGATGCAATGAGTGCCATTCATCTAACTTGGATGGAGGGTCATGATTGGATCGAAGATCGCAATTGGGGAAGGCAGCCAGGGTGACAAATTTAGGAACTTGCAATTTAGCGATGAACGATTGAGCGCTAGCCGTCCGATCTCGGAACAAGATCAACGGTGGAGACTCAATCGACAGGAGACGCGATGAGGGGGAAAGGAGTGGAGCTGAGAAATAAGGCGATCGTTGGAATGATGGAAATCGATGCAGAGATTACAATCGCAGAGATCGTAATTGGGGAGTGCAGCATGGCTGACACACTTTAGCAGTTGCGATCTGCGATCGGTGCGCAGGTGTGATGGTCATCCGATCAATAACAGTCAATCAATGGTGGAGATGAGCATCGTGAGGGGTGAAAGAATAGAGCGATGGGCACGATAGGACTCGTCAAGGACCGTCAAATCCAGTATAGATTGATGTGGTATTGCACCCACGCTCCATAGACCATAACACCATCGCGTTGGAGCTTTTCACTTTGCAAAGAGAACGCACCCCACTCCGACCTTCCAATTGCAATTAGCACCCGGCCTTAAGCGCCTCGGTCTCGGGGCGCGGGCTCATGAGGGGAAATGGTTCGAGGGGGCTCACCGAAAGGGGCTAGGCCGCGTTACATGAAGGAAAGTGGGGTTTTTGGCCTATTTTTAATGCATTGTAAGGCCGGAGGAGGCATTCGGTAAAGAGAATAAGGGTTTTAAGCCAAAACAAAGGTAATTTAAAAGGCTAAAAAGGGGATTTGGGATGATTTAAATGGATGAGTGGGGGAATTTAGAAGGGGAAGAAGAATGATGAAAACATAGGCTTAGGGGGAATGAAATAAGAGGGAAAAGGGGGCCTTTTGGGTATTTTCTTCACAAACGAGAGAGGCTTTAAAACTCGGGAACAAATGAGTGAGGATTTATCAAAGGACAAGGCACAAGGGGAGCTTCGAGGGATGATGTGTTTTCGGAGGGAATTCATTCCTTGAAGGCTCAAAAATAGTTTTTCCCCCTGTTTGCTTTTCAAAAACTCATAGGCTAACATGATCAACACATTGCATATTTGTATTTATGGCTACATGTGTATTATGTTGCGTCTCGCATAAATATGTAACACTTTATCAACTCGATATATATGTATCCTCATTGGAAACGTTTTTTGATCCGTCTCCATGATCCAATCAATTGTAGTTTTGTTCCATGTAATATTGGTTTAAATCTATTGGTGAAATTTGTTTTGAAATTTTAGATGTGTCCAGTAATGGTGGAAAGTAGGGTCGAAGGTGCAGTTGACATTGAAAACTCGGGTGTAGACCAAGTAATGGTGGAAATACTAAGCTTTTGAAGGAATTATCCCCTAGAACTTTGGTGATGTTGTATGGCCCATATCAAAGCGGGTGAAGCTTACGGTGGGGTCCAAAGAGGCCCTCCTCCAAATGCATCATTTGTCGCCCACATGGAAGTTGTGTGGCACCCAATGTTTATCATGTTCTCGCTTCTACTTAGTGTAGAAATTATACCAATGGAACTCAATCTCATCTTATGATGTTGTAAAACAAGATACGAATCATTCTACAAATTTTGCAAAAACAAACATGATCGCATAATCACATAAACAAGTAAGGGAAAGAAAAAAACAATCGCACAACACAAGATGTATCTAGGGAAAGCACATTGCCTAGAGCCCCGCTATTTGTATATTATATAAACTCAAGGATCTTGAAACAATACAATGGTTTCTCTCACAAGAGAACTGCTGCACTACGCCATCCGTCTCACAAAGTGATCTCAGGGAAAAACTTGGATAAATACTTAACCAATTCTCAACCTCTCCTCAACCTACCTTGCTCATGCATTCCTTAAGGAATTAAATCCCTATTAAATATGAAAAATTATTTCTTAACTACGCAATCCATCCATGATCTCCAACTCGACTCAGTATCGACCTTACAATTTTCTAATTATGCAACTAATAGTTATCTTCCCTTTAATGTCTCGTTCGAATCGGGTCTTCCTCGTAACTTACATGCAACATCTATTTATAGTAAAATATCAGTTAATGAATTGATCACTCATTGTGAATTAAATCATATTTAATTCACTAGGCCTTATGTCTAGCTCATCATTAAGTGAGAACTAGCTAAATTGGTTTTCACCGAATTAATTGAGTTAACTAATTAAAACTCGTGCATAACCGCAACTAGAACCCGTTAAACCATGGAATCACTCTATATGCATCCTCTTTGACCCTAAACTCAAATTACCTAAGATAACTCAATCATTCGACGTATTTAACTAATACAAGTTGTTATGAGATATGAAATTACAACTTATCTTCAAATTTAATTAAGGGAAAAATTAAATTAGAAGCCCCCGAGTGGGGTGCCATTTCTTGGTACCACTTCAACACACCCTCTCAATAAGAAAGGGATTATGTGCTACCTCGATCTTGTCTCCATGGAATTTGAATTTTCTTCTTGACAACGCCTTTGTCAAAATGGTTGCATCCCGCTTCCTCCATGGGAATGTACTCTAATGACATAATCCTCATTTGAACATAATCTCTAATATGGTGATATCTGATATCAATATGCTTGGATCTATCATGGAATACTGGATTAACTAAGATTTTAATACTACTATGGTTATCATAGTGTATCACTTTTGGATCTATCTACTCACCAAACAAACCAACAAGTACCTTCCTCATCCGTATGGCCTCGCATGCAACCCCATTGGCCTCCATGTACTCTGCCTGCTCTGAAATGAGTGCAACTCAATCTCTCTTTCCGTCGTAGAAAGAAATAGTTGTTGATCTCTATGCCGAAGATGCGTCCTGATGTGGTCTTCCAAATCGGATGGAATCCCAACCCAATCTACATCGGTGAAGCCTTGAATCTTCGCTCCCTCTATCCATCTATACCATAATCCATACTGCGAAGTGCCCCTTGATATATCTCAACACATGGTTCCCTTCCTTCCAAAATAGCTTATTCATCTTAACCATAGCTTGGGTCAACTAGTTAACTCGCTAGCATATGTCGAGTCTGTGTGTTCACCAAATACATGAGTGAACCCACAAGCTCCATATAAATAGTATCATCCACTACCTCACCTAGAGCAACATCCTCCTTCCTCTAGTTTCTTGCAAAAGGAGTGTCCATGGCTTTGCTTCCCTCCATGTGGAACTTCCTAAAAATCTCCTAGAATACTTGGCTCGAGATACAAAATAGCTCCCCATATCTTTTCTATATTTCCAATCCAAGGAAATAGTGCAAGAGTCCCATGTCCTTCATCTCAAATTATCTTGCAATATCATATTTGCAAGACTTTATGATCCACTCATCACCTCTTAGTATCATATCATCAAAATAAAGTACAATAATCAAAATCCTACCATCAACAACAATATGATATAGGTTCACATCTCTGCTTCACTCTTGGTGAAATCCCAAACATGGTAAAATAGTTGTCAATCTCAGGTGTACGAAGCACAGGGGTGCTTTGCTTATGCCCATACAATGCTCTCATCGAGTCCGAACACATGTGACTCCCCGTCTAAGGTCTCAAAACCTTATGGCTACTTAATGTACACTTATTCCTCAATAAATTCAATGACAAAAGGTTATCTTTACATCCATATCATGTATCTTTTATCCCATCTATGTATAAAGTGCAAGGATGGATCTAATGGATGATGTACCTTACTAGTGCAAAAGTCGCATCATAGTCAAGCCCCTCCACTTGAGAGAACCCTTATAGCAAAAAATATAACCTTTTGTTCCTCCACACTCCCATATGCTACCCACTTCACTTTGTAGACCCATCTAGAGCCTACCACCGAATTCCTCCACTGGGTCTTGGGGACAACTTCCGATGCACTATTCTCCCGATAATGGAGACATACTCTCAACCATGGCATCAACCCATACCGACCGATTCTACCGTGATTTATGAGGTGAAATAAATTCTCTTTGAATTCCTCCTAACACACAAAAGTTCTTGAATTCGTTAGATATGTATTCTAACAATTTTCGCTCCCCAGTAGCCTTCACCTTTTGTCCTATATCTTTCACTCCCATATGCTACCCGCTTCACCTCGTAGACCCATCTAGAGCCTACCACTCGATTTTCCCACTCGTTTTGGGACAACTTTCCATGCATTATTCCCTGATAATGGAGTCATACTCCTCAACCATGGCATCAACCCATACCAATCGATTTCGTTTGTGGTTTATGAGGGTGCAATAAATTCTCTTCGAATTCCTCCTAAGGAAAAAAAGGTTTTTTGAATTCATTAGATGTGTATTCCTAAGAATTTTCACTGCGCATAGCCTTCACCTTCTCACCCCTGTATCTTTCTCAACAAGTGCCTTAAAATCATAAAACTTGGTTGCAATTTAGAGAAAGAGATATTAGGGTTTTTTCTTTTAATAGGGAAATTTCCCTCTAATTTCTATTAATTTGCTAGTGGAGCTATGGTGAATTTCGAGAGGAGCAGAGGAGTGCTAAATCTTATGGCAATCGTATCGACAAACCGACCATTGGAATCGAGATCCGTAGCTTCTAGGTAGGTGGCCTAACCTTAATCTTCATTTTTAGTGGTTTATTTTTTTGAGATTATGTAGCGCAGCCCAAGAACAACATTGAGGCCCATCCTCGCAGTAGCTTGCACTTCTCACCTTTGTACTCGCCGGACTGGATCACAGCTTTCTAGAGGGGAAAACTACGATCCCGTAGGTACATTGTGGCTCTATTTGCATTTACTTTTGAAATGTTTTTTTAAAAACACCAAAAAAAAGAATATATGTTAGAAAATTGAAAAAATTTGTATGTCGAAGAAGAATTTTTTATTTACATGTTGGTGTATCTAACATTATGTGGAGATGTGAAGGTGGGTCGAGTCGAGCTTAATAACAAGCTTAGGAGGGACTCAGTGCTACTGTAATACCGAATAAGCTCACGAGGATTACTACCGTGGAGAAAAAAAATTAGTAATTAAGATGATCTAGGAGGATACCGTGGCACACCCACCTATTCCATTTAGACCCGCACCATCAATTCTTACGTATTTTTCACTTTCAAAGACAATCTCTACTATTTTTAGTAGGTTTTCGAGTCATGCACTCCTGTAGCCGCTTTTTGGTGCCTTAATGATCAAGGTGGACATTGGTGGCCACCCACCTATTCCATTTGAGCCCTACCATCAGTTCTTTCATTTTTTTAAGTTACAATACAACTTACTATTTTTAGTGCTTTTTTCGTGTCCCGAACTTTCTGAGTCATTTTGAGGCCCCTAAACGACATTTTTTTTGGCATCGCTTGTTTGGTGAATATGATTCCATTCAAAAAAATGATATTCATGGCAATATTTTTTATTCCTCAGTATATATATTTCTAATGATGTATCATACACGCCAAACGAAGATCGTGATGCCGAAGTTACGTCTCCTGGAAGTGGAAACACTAATTTACCCAAATCGGGGCCCCTAGTTTTGGCGCTTCATCTCCTAGGGTTAGGTTTTTGGACGTTTCAGATTCTGACATTGTTTCTCAACAATAAATAGGCCCCTGGTAGTTGTCACATCTCTTCTTAGGATATGCTACCGCACTCTAGCTCATCTATTTCCATTATGCCTATAATAGGCCTTTGAGCCTCAATGTAGCATGGCTAGTAGGATCTCGTACGCCTACATCTCTTATCATAGATACGCTGCTAGCACCCTAACTTTGTTCCATTATGTTTGTAAGCTTATTTTATTCATTCTTTTATTAATAAAATGAAACATTGTTTCCTTTGCATCTCCCTGTATCTATGCCTATATGAGTATTCTGTTGTGTTCCTTCATAAAATCCGAATCATAAGATCATTTATTCGTCAAAGATGAACATATGCGAGGTCGTTGAATGAAATGATGTTCATTATTGAAGAAATCATATATATTTCCCTCGAAGGCGAGAACTCAGCATATTTTCCTTAAAAAATTATGGGTTTTGGAGGAAGTGTAAAGGGAAAAATAGATGGTCAAGATCAAAGCGCTGTAAATTGAAGCGTAGAGATGGACAAGGGAGATCATTCCACATAAATGCAAGTTATATGGACGGAAAATATTAGATTGTGAGATCTAAGTTAGAGATAAGTGGTCGAGAATGGATATCACAAATGAAAATGCAAGAGAGTTAATAGATTGGAGGTTGTGAAGAGAAGCCATGTGTCAACCATAGGTTCCATCGCATATTGCATCTGCTAAAGGATACGAGTTTGAGATATGGTTAAACTTGAGATGAGACGTTAGCTGATGCATAAATATCGACATCACACTTCGCAAGTTTTAAAACTTACCTTCCGTTTTTCTAACAAAACTCTTGAATTTTGATTTGCAGTGTCGATTCGAGCTTATTCTGCAAGCTTAGGAGGGACTAGTGCAAGGCATACTGAATAAGCTTAGGAGGGTTACACCATGGAGAAAAAGCAAAACTAGTAAATTATGATCATTTATTCGCCAAAGGAACGATGCGAGCTCGTTGAATGAAACGATGTTCATTATTGAAGAAACGTATATATTTCCCGAAGGCAGAGAATTTGCGTATTTTCTTAAAAAATTATGAGTTTTGGAGGAAGCGTAAACGGGAAAAATAGAAGGTCGTGATCCAAGCATAGAATTAAAGTGTAGAGATGGACGATGGAGATCATCGCACATAAATGCAAGTTAGGTGGACAGACAAGATTACATTGCGATATCTAAGTTAGAGATAGGTGGTCGAGAATGGATATCACAAATAAAAAATTCAAGAGAGTTAATAGATCGGAGGTTGTGAAGAGAAGCAACGTGTCAGCCTATAGGTTCCATTGCATATTGCATTCGGTAAAGGATACAAGTTTGAGATATGGTTAAACTTGCGAATATGTGATGCGAAAGAGTGATAATTTTAAGATCTTGCGATGCGATAAATATCGCACATCACACTTCGCAAGTCTTAACACTTACCTTTATGCTTTTCCTAACAAAACTCTAACTTCCGAATTGCGGGCGGTCCCACCTCCGTCCTCTGCCATGTCACCTTCCCACTCATTGCACATCGCACTTTGAAAATTTTCACACTTACTTCCCGATTTTCATAACAAAACTCTTGATTTTTCGATTTGTGGGTGGTCCCCACCCTCCATCCTACCACGTCACTCCTCCGCTCATCGCAAGCTTAGGAGGAATGGAGCTTAGGAGTATGTTATAAACACCGAAGGCTAAAATGCAATGGAAAGGTAGATGCAATACCATTCAAAGGTTAATTTGAATTTATTAAAAGTCCAATATTATGTGTAGTCGCGATGGCTTTTATCAAGAAAAGTGGACGCGGGCGTGGACCCCGGTAAGTGACCCGACGCAAAGCAAAGGAGAAGAGAAGACAGAATGCAGGAGGCATGAGTAGAAGAGCTAGAGTCGTGCAAAGAGAACATAGTGGCACCGTTGGAAACGAAATGATGGGTCAAGTCGCAAGGATGTGTTATTGTAGAACTATTCGAATAGAACACGAGAAGCTATAAAAGACATGACAACAAGAAGAAAATACAGATGTTGAACTACTGGAAGAAATGATGCCAAGGATGTCCAATATATCGTGGGAGACACATCGAGCAATTCAGAGACGCATCAACAACAAGTCATATTCAACAAACATAATAATATTCCAATTTTCAATTCGTTTTCTTTTCTCTTAAGGTCAAAGCTACGTTGATGTCCTTAATTGCAATGTGATAAGTAGTTTTAATAGTTTAGGTATTCGATGTAGTTTCAAGAATTTTTAGCATTTACGAACTCGTTTATGATGTATTTAAGCAAGCTAGAAAGAAAGAAGAAGAGGTTCCGAGTTTTTGGACCTTCGGAAGACTAAATCTTTGGTACTTACTTTTCAAAGGAATTAATGAAAGAAGCACTCAAGTTTCCTCACAATCGTCGATGGTGATTCATTTTTTCCCTGTGTCATTTTGTGTTCCTTCCTCCTCGAATGAAGTGAAGTAAAGTAGTCGTCGGTCTCTTAATTACATTTGTGAGTAAGATTTAAATAACCTTAATTTGCACTCCTTCACTCAACCCTTCTCCCTTCACGATTATCTCTTGAACTTAAAAGTAATATATTATGTGTTTATATCATATTATTGTGAGAGCTTACTCTCTCTCCATAAATTCATTTTGAAATTTAAAGTGATAGATTCTGTGTTATAGCATATCATTTTTGAGTTTTTTTCTACAATTCTTCTTTTCCATTCGGATATCAGTAGTTACTTTACAGTGCAGAGTCTTTCATTATACCATATCCTTAAGGGTTTTAAAGAATTAGTTTCCAAAGGGATTGAACGAATACCACCCGATATAATTACTTTTGTGACACATTTTTTAAAAAAATGTCTTAAGCATCGATTTTTCTTTCCATATCCGAGGAATTTTCTCTTGAGATACAACATTTTCAAAGGGCGTTGTTTCTTGGGACGAAGAGACAAAGCTATTTTCCCCAGGGTTTTTCACATTATTTCCTCTAGTTGTTCGATGAGGAGGAAATATTTGGCTATGTTTGTTATTCTCGGAATTCTGCTCACAAAAGGCCTCACATGAGGTCGGATACCCTCACAAGAAAAGGTCACTTCTACTTTGTGAGATCCCCGAAATATTGGTCTCTAAAATGGTTTGGAAACCAAAAACCCCTCTACAACACCTATTTCTACATTATCGGATCCTCGGAAGTAGTTCTAGTAATCCCTTTGTTTGAAGATATCTCTGAAGTACTTCCTTTCTTGGAACGACATTCACCTTTCACACAAATTTATTTTCAAGAACCTAAGTTGAAAGAACACTCCTTTTGAGCCCATTTCTTTTAATTTTACTCAAGCTCAATAAAATCCGATTGTTGGTCCCCTCTGCCATTTTTCCATCAAACCACTCCCATATCGCCTTTACCTCCACCTCCGTTCATTTTTCACGAGTGGGTTTCAGTGTTCGCATCTAACCGAGGAACAATCAATCAAGGTGCAAACATGATAGCACCAGCTGAACAAATATGCTCCACTTAACCTTCCACAACCTATGAATGTAATTCCTCAAGGGTATCTTATATTATTCCCATGTTTTACAGAGAAGATGAAATAACTCGTAGAAAAACATTTATCCGTGTATCGTAGCTCTGTTGAAAATATGAATGTAGAACATCTTGATGTTTTAATGAGGATTTTTGTTCAATATCTCGAGGGAGAGGTTAGAAAGTGGTTTAAGTAATTTCCAAATGATTCTATTAATACACGAGAAGAATCTGGAAAATCAATTCACTCGTATATGGGGTTAAAAAAGGTATCATGGATAGTCACTAACAAAAATTCAATGTGATCAAAAAGAAAACCATATGAGAATATATCATATTTTTATCAAAAGGTTCAATAAATTGTATAACAGCTTTTTCTGTAGAAATGAATCCCTCCCTCCCTGTTGGAGAAAAAATTTAGTTTTTTTCGAGGGCTTTTTAAAAGCCGATTTTTAGTTTCACACTTAGAGAAAGGAGATCTCGTACTCTAGAACATATACGGACAAAATGATTTAGAAATTTAATCTAATATGACTATAGCAAGGAAGATGAAAGGGAAAACAACCATTCCAAGAGAAGGGGAAAGAAAAATAAGAATCATCACAAGATCAAAAAAATTGAAGATATGACAGGGTGATAAAAAATTTGTCAAATAAGGTAGTTAATATGGAATTAGAAAACAAAAACTCCCAAAGAAAACTACAAAAAAAATTGAGGATTTAAACCATCAATTCATAAGACAACCCCTGCAAATTTTGCAGAGGAGAAATCGAAGATCAAGACCAGTATTCAAGCACCATTGTATATAGAAGCAACATCTGAGAGTCAGTGAAGATGACCAAAAGGAAGTCGAAGATCAATTATATGCTATGTATGCAATAGAAGAGGATGAAGAGGAAGATTTTGAGGGAGAATATGATGAAGCTAAAGTATCTTTTTGATCGGTATGTAATGGATGAATATTGTAGGCAATTCAGCGTACTTTATGCAAGCTGAGTTACATAAAAAAGTATTATTTAAGGTCTAGAAAGAGAACTAGAGTGCAAGGATAATGAAGGTGAACAAAAATATTATATTCCTCCTCCAATGCCAACTCCACAACAAAATGACCTTGCAAAACAAGTTAGTAATGGGAAGCAACCTATAAATTCAATTAATAGAACAAATGTGCAACGAGTGAACCTTCCTAGAGCAAAATCAGTTTGATACCAATATTTTGGAGAGAGTTTGTTCCCGTACCCAAAAAAGCGGCAAATTCTAGAAAAAGTGAAGAAGAACCTGAAAAGAATGCTAAACAAGCTCATGCTTTCAAATTTTGACAAAAAGAGTTGAAGAACGTAAAAATTTAGGTACCTCTTCTAGAATTAGCTAAAATACTAGTCTACACGAAAGAGATTTTAGAATTTATTAATCTCACATAGATTGAAAGATATAAGGGACATTGTGAACTTACAAGAAGAAAAGAAAGTGGTCACCTTTGGTCCTAATGTAGAAAGAAAGTAGACCCTTTTGTTCCACCATTCTATATTTCTTTGTTGTTTCGTGATTTGACTCCCCATAATTTTATGTTGGACTCAGGGTGCATCCCATAATCTCATGACATTGTCTATTATGAAGGAACTAAGCTTGCAGATTAACAAACCCGACACGGATCTATATTCATTTTGATTCCAAAAGGGTGAAATGTGTTGGGTTAATTAAAATATGTAGTATTTTCTTTGGCACAAATTCCAACAAAAGTGTATAGTCATGGATGAAGTTGTTGCCGACATTCCGGCCTAGGTTTGGAATGCTACTATCAAGATATTGGGGTAGAAAAGTTGGGAGGTGTTCTAAAAATGAATTTCACTTATGCTATAATTCTTTTTTTCAATGGGGAAGAAAGGAGATTGTACAGGGAAACAAGGTTTTTTGAAAACCACTACTAAGTTTGATGCGAGAAATTCCCCTATTTATAGTCGTGGAAAACGTAAGATATTTCATGTTTCATGCTACACAAAGATGCCGAATTTTACTAAAGACACATGGAAGCAGCTCTCTTCAGTAATTCTAAATGATGAGATGTACTAAAAATGATTTGGAAATGCTACTTTGATGGTGCCTACTCCAAGGAGGGTGCAGGGAGTTGGATTCTTTCTGATATCGCCGAAGGCAAACCTCATGCCTTTTATTTCAAAGTTAGAGTTTGATTCAACAAACAAAGTAGTTGAGTATGAGGCCTTGATCATTAGCCTTCATGTTTCTAAACAGATGGGAGTTCAATGTATTTCAATTTTTGGTGACTCTGAAATAGATAATAATACAAATTAAAAATCATTTTCAAACCAAGCATCCGAGATTAAGATCATATAGGAATGAAGTTTGGGATCCGATAGAGAACTATTTTTAAGCCTTCAATCTTCAATTTATTCCGAGGAGGATAATAGATTGGAAGATTCTTTAGGAGTTAGCAGCTAGCACCTTCAAGCCACCTATGAATCTAAGGTTACGGTATGAGATTGAAATTATACATAGACCCTCTATTCTTGATAATGTGAAACACTCGCGAGTGTTTGAAAGATGATGAGAAGATAAATTATTTCTTGATAGTGATTCGAAACTATGAATATGCCGAGTAGATCAATGAAGAAGAACAAATAGAACAAAAAACAGGAGGTAAGACATTTCAAAGATTCAATAGGTGATCGCAAGATTATTCAGTTGAAAGATAATGTACTCCCTAAAGGCTTGGTTCCACTTGAGAGAATATTTGATTCAAATGATGTTGTTGTTGTTAATTCAAGAAAATACATCAAGAGGAAGAGATGGAAGATTGTAATTTTGGAACTCGCGATGAGCCAAAAAATGGTAAAATTATTCAAAGATGTTCCAAAAAATTATAAAGAAAGATACATTGATCTCTTTAAAAAATATATCGATGTGTTTTCTTAGTCATATGAAGACTTGAAAATGTATGATAAAAACATAACACAACATAACATCCCAATTTGAAAGAAGGAATCAAACCACATAGAAAAAATCTCGGGATAGATTAATCTCATCGTTAGCTCCAATTGAAGAGGAAGTGAAGAAATTGCTACAGAGCAAACATCATAGTCCCTCTCGGATATTCGCTAAAGTTTCTAATCTAGTTCCCGTGAGGAAGAAAAAAATGGAGAGGTAAGATTGCATGTGGACTTCAAGAATTTTAACGGAGCATCTCTAAAAGATAATTATCCTTTACCTAAAATGGATTATGTCTTACGGATGGTGATAGGAGCTTACAAGATGTATATGTTCGATGGATTCTCTAGATATAATCAAGTGGCGGTGGATCAAGAAGATCGAAAAAAGAAAACTTTCACAACCCCCTCGGAGCACCTTCATGTATGCAAGGATGCCATTTGGTCTTATGAATGCCAGGGTGCAACTTTTCGGAGGGCCATGGACATAGCGTTTTGGGGACAAGTATGTGGTTATATATATGGATGATGTAACTATTTTTTTCAGATCAGATGATGAACACTTGGAACATTTGCAAAGAACTTTCAAAAAGTGCAGGAAGTATGGCACTGTCATGAAATCCCTAAAAATCTTTGTTTGCCTTGGAGGAAGGTAAATTATTGGGTCACATAGTTTCAAAACAAGGGGGTAAAATATTGATCCTACAAAGGTGGAGACAATTCAGACCATTCCTTTACCCTGAAGCAAGAAAGTTATTCATAGATTTTTTGGGGAAAATAATTTTTTCCGAGAATATTTGTACCAAATTATGTTGAGATTGTGAGAAATATAACTAACATGTTGAAGAAAAAATGCATAAGTGAGGTGGGATAAAGAAGCAAGTGAAGCATTTTCCAAAATAATATAAGCACTCCAGGGAAGCTCCTTTTTTAATAAGTCCCGATTATCAAAAGGTATTTCAAATATTTTTCATTTGCTTCCCTCACTAATATTATTGTTGTGTTATTGCGAGAAAAATGAGGATATGTAAGGAAAAGCTGGTGGCATTATTCAGCAAATTTCTCGAGATGTTGAGCTCAAATATAACATTTTTGAGTAACAAGTGTATGTGACTGGTCAAAAGCACTCAAAGCCTTTCAGGACTTATGTGTTACAATCCTAAATAACCGCTTATGTACCTAATTATGTTGTCAAGGACGTGTCTAGTTGAAAGTGATGTTGAAGGAAAAAGAGGAAAATGGATAGCTAAAATCCAAGCGTATGATTTGGACATTAAACCCACCAAGTTAATCAAAGGATAGGGGTTTAGCAAAGTTGCTAACATAAACAAATTTTCAAGCATTGGGAATTAACCTCTTGGCACCAATGGATGGAGTCAGATAACGAAGAAGGTCGGGAATAAGCCAAGAACAGGTATTCAATACAAATTTTTGTGTTCATATTGGTATAAAGATGTTGTTCATTACTCGTGTTTATTTTCTTGTCCATCTTCAATGAATAGAACCAAATACAGTAGCTCTTAAGCTTAAATCTCAACCATATGTCATAGTGGAATCAAAGATTTACTAGAAAGATCCTACTAGTATTTTGTCGTTGTATTTAACTGAAGGTGAATCCATTGAGGTCATCAAGGAATACCATGAAATTTTATGTGGAGGAAATTATATTTGGAAGGTCATAGCCCATAAAATCCTCAATTCATGTTTCTATTGGCCCACCATGTTTGTAGACATATATAGACTAGTTAGAAGTTGTCAAAAGTGTCAATTGTTGCGAGAAAAATAGAAGACTTGCCCCATTACCTCATCATTCCAGTATTCATATAAGAGCCTTTTAGGAAATGGGGGATTGGAATTTATTGGAGAGATCCATCCACCATCAACTGGGCAAGTTAAAATTGATTCTAACTTCTACCGATTACTTCACAAAGTGAGTTGAAGCTATCCCCACTAAGAAAGAAAATGACCAAGTGGTGATGAATTTTTCTAGAGGAGAAACATTTTCAGTAGGTTTGGTTGTCTAGTCAAAATTGTAACCGATAATGCTCAGGGTATTAAAGTATGATCGATTCATTAATTTCTCGTCAAACATATAATGTAAATTTATCACGTTCCACAAGATACCATCCACAATGGAATGGATTAGTAGAGTCTTCAAACAAGACATTAGTCGAGATCTCGAAGAATAAAAATCACCGAAAATCTGAAATAGTGGGATTCAAAGTTGAATATTTCTCTTTGGGCACTTCGAGTAACCACCAGGGAGTTCTACTAGCAAGTCACCTTATGAATTGGTTTTATGGAACTCGAGCACTATTTCCTACTCGATTGGCCGATACTAGTGATTTCTATCCTTTAAGAAGTTTAGGAGGAACCTAATGCTTTAGTGAGAGGATTTGAACAAAGTGGTTGAATCAAGTGAAAAACAAAAGAAAGTGAGAGATAACTTAATTTCTTACTAGGCAAAGATGAATTCCATATTTGACGAGAAAAGCAAAAGAAATCCTCTTCCAAGCAAGAAATTTAGTATTAAGATGGGACAACAAAAAGGGAGGGATAAAGGAAAGCATGGTAAGTTTGACCCTCTCGCGTATGGTCCATATAGAATTTTTGAAGCTAGACCGAATAATACTTTCATCCTAGAAGATCTAGATGGAGAATCCTGCGCTTCTGTGAATGGAGCAGTTTTTGAAGCATTATTTAGAGAATTAAAAGTCGTATTCCACCACCGTAAATACTCGACTTCTCATTTTTTCATATGTCACCAAGAAATATTTGACTCCATGCTCAATGGAAAAGGAACTAACCTATTGTTCTTAGCACTTCCGTAGCGAAAAGCACTATCCCAAGGTGGAGCCGGATGTTGTGGCTCATTTGCATTTACTTTTTGAAATATTTTTTCAAATCTAAAAGAAAAGAATATATGTTAGAAAATATAAAAATTTGTATGTCGAAAGAATAATTTTTGATTTACATGTTGGTGTACTAACATTATGTGCAGAGATGTGAAGGCGGGTCGAGTCGAGCTTATTCGAAAGCTCAGGAGGGACGAGCGCTACATAATACAGAAAAAGCTTAGGAGGGTTACACCATGGAGAAAAAAAAATAGTAATTAAGATAATTTATTCATCAAAGGAAAGTATACAAGCCTGTTGAATGAATCGATGTTCATTATTGAACAAATCGTATAGATTTCCCGAATAGATAACTAGCGTATTTTCCTTAAAAACTTAGGAATTTTGGAGGAAGTGTAAAGGGAAAAATAGACGATCGAGATGAAAGAGCAGAATTGAAGCAGGAGAGATGGACAATGGAGATCATAGCATAGAAAATGCAAGTCAGATGGATGGACAATATTAGATTGTGAGATCTAAGTTAGAGATAAGTGGTCGAGAATGGATATCACAAATAAAGATGCAAGAGAGTTAGTAGATGAAAGGTTGTGAAGAGAAGCCATGTGTCGGCCATAGGTTCCATCGCATATCGCATTCGGTAAAGGATACAAGTTCATGATATGGTTAAAATTGCAAGATGCGATGCGAAGAGCGATAAGTTTAAGATCTTGCGAAGAAATAAATATCGCACATTACACTTCGCAAGTTTTAACACTTACCTCTTGATTTTCATAACAAAACTCTTGATTTGCGATTTGCGTGCAGCCCCACCTCCATCCTACCATGTCACCTTCCCACCATCGTACATCACACTTCGCAAGTTTTGACACTTACCTCCCTGTGTTTTCATAACAAAACTTACAATTTTCAATTTGCGGGCAACCCCACCTTCTTCTCGCAACGTCACCCTCCTCTCATCGTACTTCACACATTGGAAGCTTAGGAGGAATGGAGCTAAGGAGTATTTTATAAATGCCGATAGGCAAAATGCGATGGAAAGGTAGACGCAATACCATTCAAAGGTTGATTTCAATTTATTGAAAGTCCAAGATTATGTGCAGTCATGTTGGTTTTATGAAGAAACGTGGATGCGAGCAGTGGACCCGTGTAAGTGACCCGATGCAAAGAAAAGGAGAAGAGAAGACGGAACATGACAAGCAGAGCGAGAAGAGGCGAGTCGGGCAGAAGGGGACATGATAACCTTGATTGAAACATAGAGACACAAAAGCGCATTCGGGGAACAAGAGCACATAGTGGCACCGTTGGAAACGTAACAGTGGGTCAAATTGGGAAAGGATGCGTTATTCTAGAACTATTCGAATACCACACTAGAAGCATAAAAGACATGACAACAAGTAGAAAAAGAAAAATATTGAACTCTTGAAGAAACACAGGGGCAAGGATGTCGATCGTGAGGGGAGACACCTCATCAATTCGAGGGAGACACATCAACAACAAGTCGGATTTCAGCAAAGAGAATAATATTCCAAGTTTTAATTTTTTTTCTTTGTCTATTAATATCAAAGCTAGAATGATGTCCTCAATTGCAATGTAATAAGTAGTTTTAACAGTTTAGGTAGTCAAGGTAGTTTCAAGAAGTTTTAGCAACTAAAAACCGTTTATGATGTATTTGAGCAAGATAGAAAGAAAGAAGAAGGGTTCCGAGTTTTGGACAACTAGAAGACTAAAACTTTGGTACTTACTTTTTCGAGGAATTAATGAAAGAAGCACCAAGTTTCCTACAACCGTTGATGGTGATTCTCTTTTCCGTGTCATTTTATGATCCTTCCACTTGGCATGAAGTGAAGTAAAGTAGTTGCCGGTATCTTAATTACATCTCTTCGAGTAAGAGTTAAATAACCTTAATTTGCGCTCCTTCAATCCAACGCCTCTCCCTTCACACATTCTCGTGGAACTTAAAAGTAATAGATTCTGTGTTTACAGCATATTATTTTTAGTTTCCTCTTTCTCTATAAATTAATTCTGAAAATTTAAAGTGATATATGATGTGTTACGACATATCATTTTTTTCGTTTCTTCTATGAGTTCTTCTTTTCCATTCAAATTTCAATAGTTAATGGAATTGTAGAGTCTTTCATTATACCATATTGTTAAGGGTTTTTAAAAGAAATTATTTTCCAAAGGGATTGAACAAAGACCACCTAATATAATTACTTTTGTGACACATTTTTAAAAAATGTCTTAAGCTAATCGCATCCTTTCCACAACCAAGGAATTCTCTCTTAAGATAAAACAGATACAAAGATGGAAAAGTGCGAGTTGGTAGAAAATGTGTATTTTGTCCTAGTTTTTGGCTAGGAACTGCGACTTGATGGTTTGGATGTAGTTTTTTCATTCTCGGAGCTGACAAGCATGTTGGGTTTTGTGTAGTGTATGGCAGTGCTAAAGGTCAACTAGTGAGAGAGAGATTTGGATTCACTTTGTGCCGAGATCTAGGGGGATTAGGTGGTCCGAGGCACACTTTCGAGGTACGAGGTTCTCGGGTTGGTTGAGAACCCACTGATGTTGGTAGGGGGAGTCCCTTGCTAACCATGATAGTGAGCTACTAGGGATCTAGACCAGGAGGCCTTCATAGTGTAGGGGAATAGGAACGAGTTGACCATATAGGAAAATATACTTCTTGACCGATTCTTGCCACTAGGGGTGGTGGGAAATATACATCTCGAGTGTTACCGTGAGGGGAAAAATATATCAAAGTTTTGTGGAATGCCACTGCATAAAAATAATTAATGCTAAGGGCACGACCATACCGATTAGTGATCTATTGATATTATAGACATGAGTTTTCACCACAATAATACTACATATCCTGGGAAACAAGGAATTCCACCACATCACTCGAGGGAAGATGATGTTAGTTGAGAGTGTACTAAGTTGGACCTACAATGGGTGGGCCTAGATGATGCTATCATCGGTGAAATGAAAACTATCACTATGCAAGCGACATGTGAACCATGATTGTGCTTTTCGGTATAGTGTGGTGCTCGTTCTTGTTAAATAAGATCCCCACACTTCGGCCTCATGTACATATCTAGGATGGGGGTCCATGGGAGCCTAGGATGCGGTGCTAGGGGTAGCTACCGCAGAGAGGACGAAGCAAGGGTCCAAATATACGGATGTTCCGACCCAATTTATTCACACATTGGGATCATATGCCACTTTATATATACTACTCTCCACACGGTGGTATGAAAATTTTCAGGGCGACCTTGACTTGCCACTTCCGTTACAGGGTCAAGCATGGGGACTAGATTGTAGGTGAAAGTTTGCTATGTATTAAGATGAATTTTAAATTTTTTTATAATATCTATATAGTACTAATTCCCAACTTTTCGTATGTAGATATAGCACCAGTGAAACCGGCAAGGTACATGGGACGACCTCGCAACACCGGGGGCTCCAGACTCTAATGGAGCTAGAGGAGATACAGAGAGCAGACTTAGAGGCTCTTCTGGAGGATGTCTTCCACCGGTGTGGATGATGATGACCGATGTATCCGAGACTGGATGGCATGGTGTTGAGTGATTGGTACATAGAGGGATGTATTGGGATACCCTCGAAGTGGCGAGGGTTCATGCATCTAATGAAAATGGTTGGACAGGGCCGTGTAGGGATGTGCAAGATGTAGGAGCCAAGCCATTGGCTCAGGGACCCTCGAATAGTGATTAGATGTAGGGGCATGTGGTGCCCCCGCTTTTTATTTTTGTAACATGAGATGGGCATGTCGGATGTATTTTGAGTAGGGGACTCCAAAACATTTATGATACATATTATGGATATGCATCCTTTTATATATTGCAAGTATATGGTTCGCCATTTATTTATTATTATCTTTTATTAAATGCATGTGATAAGTGCCAACTCTAGAAAATTGTTTGCAGTGCTATCTACATAGTGATTATGGGCTCTAGGTACATGATCGAATGTAATGGTTTTCAAATTCATGCAATAATAAATTCACTCATAAATATCTTCTAAAAAAGGACATGGTTATTCACACAATAAACGCCATTCAATTCCATGAGAAGAAAGCAAGGAATGTAAATGAACATGAAGATGAAGGATGTGATGATAAGGGGAATCGACTAACAAACCTATCACCGAATCATATTTGGCCTCGGTTATTAGTGGTAGATCCAACGAATACATCGTTGGAAAAGGACTAACAAATGCATGGGGTAAAAATTTTCCCCAAGTCGCCGAGGCTAGATTATGGGAGAAGCGACTTGCACCATCGTCATAGCCGACATATAGTGTGGATGATGGATCCATATAAAAGGCACCACAAGACAACAAATGAGATGATGATGAAAAAATTCAAGCTACCTAAATGCATGACATAAATAAAAAACTTATCTCAATGGCAGAAAGCTATGGGTAATATCTCCTAATGTAGAGTGTGTTGCGAGGGTTAGGAAGGATTTGGCCTTCGAAATCCTCGTAGAAGGTATGCCCCCCTTGCCCAAGTGCTTACAAATTATGTAAGGTCCTAGCCATAATGCATCAAACATCCCATGACGAGGACATCATGAGCCTCGGTTATACACTAGAACAAGATCACCTTCGTGAAAGGTATGATGGTGGAATTTTTCAGTTATATTGAGCTTTGGGGAGCTTCTTTCCCGCTTCTACGGTTTGCAAGGCACATGATAGTCTTTCGAAGAAGGTTCAAGCTTGATAATTCTTTGTTCTAAAGGTTGGGTTCCAAGGAGAAGTGAAACGGCTAGGTGAAGGGAGGGGATTTCACACTCGATCGATAAAATGGCCTTCTCCCCCAAAGAAAAGGTGGAAAAGAGTAAACCCAATGGTAGTTTTAAAAGAAGTTCTATAGGCCCACAAAGCGTGGAAGAGCATAAGGTGCCATTTGGTTTTATGCTTGTTCACCGTTCATTGAAGCATAGTTTTAAGGATTTTATTGACCACTTCAACTTGATCATTACCTTGGGGATAATAGGACGATGAATATTGGTGCTCAAATCCCAACAGAGAGGATAATTCACGCCATATCTCATGTTTGAAATTTTCAGCCATGGTCGAAAACGAGCTTTTTTTTCACAACCCCAAATCGAGAAATAACATGGTTAAATAAAAAGATAATTGTGGTAGCTCCCGTGTTATTGAACGTTGGCATAGCCTCAACCAATTTGGTTAAATAGTCAACCTCCGCAATGATATACTTGTGGTTTGCTAGTAGATGGTGGTTGACACTCCATAAAGTCAATGGCCCACTTATGAAAGGAACCAACTCGATACGATAGGATGGAGAGGAGCAGTGGAGCTCATGCCTTTGGGGAAAAAAGTGCGCAATTGGAGCAATGTTTGATTGCTTCAATGGAATCACCAAACGAGAGAAGGAAAAAAATACCAAACACACATGAATTTATGGGTGGTGGCCAAATCGAGATGTGGCCACCACAAGCGCCGCTATGGTAGGCATTAATTACTTGCTCGTCTTGCGCATGCATGAGGCAACAACGAAGGAAAAATCATCAACAAGGCTATAAATATAGTCACCAATAAGAAGATAGCGAGGGGTTTGGTGTCGTATACGTCACTCGCTCATCACAATCAAGGTGAGAGGCAAAACTCTTGGGTTCGCAAGTAGGTGAGGATGTCACCATACCAATGGTTATCCGAAGTAATGGAAAATAAGTGCTCATCATGTAAATTGTCATTAACCGATGGATCTCACACACAAGTAGGCAATTCATAAATGAGTTCAGCAAGGGCTAAACCTTTCTAACTCTTGGGTGTGACAAATTCAAGATTGAAATCCTTAAGGATAATGATCCAATGGGCATACATCCCATTGATGATCCGTTGACTCAATAGGAATGACATAGGGTTGGAAACTCGGTCACGACCTTGGTGGAATGCGTGAAGATATAATGAAGAAGTTTTTGAACCGAGAACACAATGACCAACGCCAATTTCTCTTCATGCAAGTAGGACACAAGGGGGGCCCACAAGGTTCTTACCGGCATAATAGATAACATGTTCATTTCCAGAGTGTCGTCTTCTTGAATAAGGACCCCAACAACCGAATGGGTGGATGATGAGATGTACATGATGAAATCCCTCTCGAAATTTAGGAGGACTAATCAAGGTAGAAAAAGTGAGAGCATGTTTTAGAGCATGAAAATTTTGTTGATCATAGTCATCCCAAACAAATGGAATGTTAGATCGAAGGAGTCTTAGAAACCCATGCGCGGTGGTGGCATTGTCGTGGTTGAATCAACGAAGAAATTTGGATTTGGCTTGGAGGATTTGTCACCGGCGCAAGGAACGAGGAACGAGAATCTCAAGAATGTCTTCAAGTTTTATGGCATCAAGCGTTATACCATCTTTGGAAACAATGAATCCCAAGATATGGCCGACATGAATTCAAAAGACACACTTCGACAGAGTGTTGAGTGCGTATATTATACTTGTGACATCGGAGGAGAACGGTATGGAAATCATGAATGTGTTACGCCCGATGCCCTAGAACGAGTAGTGAGGTCATCAAAGTAGCTAAGGATAATATGATCAAAATCATGGAAACAAAGATGAAATGGTTCTGCTAGAAGGTGTCTCCGAGCATTATTTAGGCTTTTGAATGACATGACTCTATAAGAAAAACTTCCCCACGGATAAATGAACATAGAATTTAACCGATTAGAACAACATATAACAATTGTGTTGTACTCCAGAGAAACAATCCATAAAGGGTATTTACTCTCGTGCCCCACACACTCATGAATAATATGTTCAATGAATGGTGTGGTGAAGTTGTCTTTGGGAAAATATTTTCTTAGGGTGCGGAAAATCGAGTGCATGACACATATGGTGCCTTGTTTCTTGAGAATGATTGGAAACCGAAGTGGTTATTCAATGGGATAGATAAAACCATCATGCTTGAGCTTATCAATTTCAGGCTTTGATAGCCTCTCTTCCTGGGAAGGATTAATGGGTCTCAAATTTCAACGGATAGGATTGGCATCGGGGCCATGTATCGATATAGTATTCAACAATAGCGAGATCAAGTCCCGCACATCTCCGAATAGGACTCGCTGAAAAAATCACGAAATTCCTTTAAATAGTATAGTGTAAGCTTCAATTTCTTTCGTGGTGCAATTTTCCTCGAAGGTAATGTTTTCTTATACCCCTTGGTTTATCGAAAATGTTAATTTTAATGGTTGGAGAGATATTGGCAATATTTCCTTCTTCGAAAGCATCTAGTGTAGGAATGGGATTTATAAACCAATCGACCTCTATTAATGATGAAATCTTTAGACTCCATAGCATATTGGTCATGGGATTGTTGTGGAAGGAAGTACGCATGGTGGTGCATATCATCCCGTGGAAAGTCAAGAGAGTGCATCGCCTCCATAATGTCTTCATCGGAATGAAATATGGTGGATTGGTGGAAGAAATTCCATATGACATGGAGGGGCTACCCGACGCATCATTATGAGAGATATGGTTCACATATGAATCAATACGGAGGGCAAGACAGAGAACTAGTAAAATGAAAAATCTACCGATGATGAGCCTAGGGTGATCGCCGAAGGAGGTTCAGTCGAAACGAAGGGGATGGCGTAGAGGGGCCTTCCACCATGAATCTCATGAATGATGACAAAATAGAGGATATTGTTCAAATATTCTTTCATCTTCACATCGGGGAGGTATCACAATGTGTGCGGAAATGTCCTCTCGTTTCGCAGAGAAGAAAGTACAAGCTGAGGAGTACACGATCCACTACGAGCGGCTTGCTACTTAGTGAACAGATCTCGAGGGTGTCGCGAAAAGTCGTTGAGATGGGGATAATGGTGAGAATAGTGGCCATAAATATCACACACAAGACAAGGGTGGTTCGTGCATGGTGAGGAAATGACTTGTTGACCACATGTTTGAGACGAGGAAACTCGGGGACAACTATGGGTGGCATGCCAACAACATCATAGAAACTACACAATGGTGACTTCTTTGGATTCTTAGGAGGAGCAGAGATATTTTGGGGGGCATTTTCCTTAGGTTCCTTCTTTTTTGGCTTCCCCCCGTCACTAGATTCTTTCGCAATAGGAGTCGATTGCTATTGTGGTGGCTAAGGCACCGAAGCAAAGGGAGGGGGTCATAACGACCGGTTGGACCGGGGTGAAAGGGGTATAAGGTATGAGTTGACCATGTAGAGTGTTGGTTGGGGTATCAATGTACCAGTACTGGAAGGTTAATTACCTATTGGAATGGAACCCAAATCCTTAAGGGTAGGGGGGAACCGTTCCCTGGTTGAAAAGGGGTGGAATACACTCCAAACAAAAAGAGGAAAGTCCTTGAGGAGAAGGTCCCCGAAGGTTGCGTCGAGTGACCACCGACAGGGTTGGGGAGGTGTTGGCTATTGGTTGCTTGAATCGACCACTTGTGGCTAGTCCAAGATGATTTCATCATGCAAACATTTGACGATTTTGGGTCGCAAGAAGGGGGTGGGGGACCGAGCGAAAGCACCAAGTAAGGTGGAATATTTATAGAATCCTATTGAAACATTGGTGAGAGGTTCGAATGAGTGGTTATTGACCACCGAAGATATGATAGACTCAAGAGAGGTCTGATACTTCGGTTCGTAATATTTCAATTAATCGATTGTGATGATATTTCCATTATGGGGAAATTGCATCTTACAGTGAACCATAGATGCGATAGAGGACATCACATAGGAATATCTATGACCCAAGAGGATGTTGTAATTGAAGGGGACATCAATGACTTCAATTTAAACACAAAAATTCTTGCATGCAAGAATAATAGGACAATTGTGAAACATGCCAAGGGGGTTGAGAAGGGTGACCATCCCAAGAACGCAATGTGATGGTGTATGGGGCTAATTCGAGTGATCCATTTTTTTTCCAAACAAGAGGTAGAAATCACGCATGTGGATGTGCCTTAGTTAATTATACATTATGATACATTGGAATTACCAATATTTACTCGGTATTTGGATGGCTGACGGATGAAGGTAAGGGGGGGGGGTGTTCTGACTTGTCAACATCAAAGACGACCAAAAAATCATTCGAAGGGTCCACAATGCCTAGAGTAGATAATATAAATTCTTTTATGATGGGGACAAGTGGAGGACTTCTAGCGTTGACATGGAAGAAGGCGATCTGTGCCAACTCATCTACTATGTTGTAGGTGTGGGTGAATTTGGCAGAATCAACATTTCGGTGTAATGGACCTTTTGGGATCTTGTGAATGACCTTTTCCCCGAGGGCTGAGGGATCTATAAAGGAGAATCAAGTGTTGAAATGGACTCTATGAAAACTTTGGTTTGGGAATTAGTTGTAGACATAGCAAAGTGGCTTGTCATATTGGTGCGACCAAGTGTGAAGGTTGAGATCACCGGTATTGATCTCTTCAAAATTCATCATGAGAATCTGGTATTCAGGGGTACTAGATCGTGAAGGTTGAGGGGTGGCCCGACATATGAGGAGGTTGGTTAGCCACATATCCTTGCTGAGGGAAAGGACTAGTGCACATAACGAGTTGAGTCGGCACAATATTTGGAAGAGCGGAAGTAGTGGCTTGTTGTTCTCTAGATGTTCCTTATGCTTTCCACAAGTGGTGCATCCGGGGTAAAAGGGGACAATAATGAGTATAATGGCCATGGACACAAAAAAAAGAAAAAGTCTTATTCATACGAAGAGGCATGTTCTGATTGGGATGATCACCCCCGTTAGTGGAACAGCTTGGTTTGGGAAACTACACCCTAATATTCTTAATGCATATTCATTCGTGAGCATTGCCATGTTTGTGTTGAGGGAAATAATTGTTGAAATACTATGACATTTTCAAGGTTGAAAATGAAAAATACATTGATAGTCACATAAATATGAGTAATAATAGTAGAAGAGATAGGAGTAGAGGAATATTTGAAGATTGATATCAATCTCAGGTGGATCTAGTCCGAAAATTGTGAAATGTGATTTGCTCGTTGATTGATGAGCTCCATCATTATACATATTTGGAGGGTTAATAGTCACCTTTTTTCCTTCTTAGATCTCTTTTTCTTTCATTTTTATTATTATTTGGGTTTTATGATGCTAGTATAGGTGGTTATTAAGGCTAACATACTCGAGTGCCTAATATAAGGTTGAGTGCAGAAAATCATGATTTATTAATAATTTTTATAAATATTTTATCACAAAGACTTGGAGGAGACAACAAGGAGAAATTATAGGAGGATTTTCCACCCTCAAAGGCACTCGAAGGATCCCAAATATTCTCTCCAACAATTTGAATTCTAGAGCTAGCCGAGCAACTCAAAGAGGAGAGCACTCAATCTTAGTTTACTTGGAGTCCAGTGGACTCAATCACCATTTTTCTAGGGATTTGTTGGTAGCTTCCCTATAGAATAAATAGAGCGAGGCTAGAGCTAGGAAGAGTCAGATCTATCCTAGTTTCGATTCCATTCACTATTATTGTTGTGAACTATTGAAGCTTTTTGTTTTATTCAAGTATAGAAACTTTCAAGGATGTATGCAGTTTTTATTTTATCAAATGAGCTGACTGATTTCATTTGATTGATTTAATTTCATAGAGCTAGGCTCTCTGGGTTATGGCCTAATCCATGTGCCTCAACTTCTCTTCTGTATCTATATTTTCCCTTATGTCATTTAGCTATTTTTTTCCTCTATCATTTAAGTTAGATCTCGCTTCGATAAGTTTCATTACTATTTAGTCTTTTGTGCTACTATAGTTTTAATTGCTTATGAATAGTGAAATGGAGGAAAAAACTCCCCCTCTCATATTTTTCAATAGACTTCGAGTAGAGGGGCAGACCTTCCTACTGAGCCAAAATTTATTTCTGTTCAAGTTTGGGGGAAGAATTTGTATTACCAAGACCAAGCCTTTCCTTCACTATTTCATCGTGCATTTATGTCTATTTCCCGTACATGAATCCACAAAGTGTGCTTCACTTCGATCACTAATCTTACGCTTCCATTTCCTTCCTTTACTTCTCACCTTAGCGCTGCACTTACCTTCTTTTGAACACCCTTAAGCTCTTCAAACTTTACTTCTATATTTTTCTCCAAATACGTTGCCTTACCCTTTTTACGAAAAACACGTGAAAAAGGCATACAAAACCACCGAACACCCAACCTCCACCTTTGCTCCTCAAGACTCTCACCACCGTACGTCGCACTTCCCAATCGCAACATTTAAAGATTAACTTAACACTTATTTCCCACTCCTTGCGATTGCGATATTACAAAAATCGTAAATTTCACTTCGCACCGCTTACCTTCTACGCTTAACACTCACCACTCATTCTTTGCGATTACAAAATCACAAATCACAACCCTTAGCATTTTCCATCGCCACATCATCCCCATCGCACATCACAGTACCTACGTAACCTACCACATTGCAAATTGCATCTTGCAGGGACTCTACCACATCGTAAATCACATCCCGTGGAACTTATCACATCGCAAATCACCGCCACAACCTTTATCGCAACAAAAATTTCATTTTGCACTTTTTTAGTTTATTCTCAATAATCCTTACCGCTATCCTTGAAAACTTACAATATTTTGATTCGTGACTCGCCACGTCACTCTTGGAATGGAGCACCATTTATTTTATTCTCATTAATCCTTACCGCTATCCTTGTAAACTTGTGATATTGCGATTCACGACCCGCTACGTCACTCCGCATTTCGCACTACACAAAATTTAGTTCATTCTATTAAGTCCTTACTTCCATCCATCTAAACTTGTGAAGTTGTGATTGCAACATCACACATTGCAAATTTTGTTGTCCATCACATTCCACCATCGCATTTCGAGTTCTTCTTGCTCCGAAGTCATTTGTTGCATTATAATAAGGTTTCCTAAGGGTTTAACCCCCTATTTCTGCTCCAAATACATTTCTCATGCTATCATAAATTTTTCTAAGGGTTTAACCCCCTCTTTCAACTCATAAACCTCATTTCATGTGTTAAACCCCCCATTAGCCCTCTTAGCCCTTTTTCTTCCATCTAAGAGGAAAATTAATTCTTTTTAATTAAAATTAAGGCATGGATAGTTTAGTTGCATGGATAGGAGTATGGTAGATAGATCATAGGATAGGTAGAGCGCATTTAGCATGTTTTTTCCAAGATAAGTATGGTTTAGAATTAATTTAATTTCTTCTATATATTTTCTGAAAATTAAATTAGTTTCACTCTTGTTATTCCTTTCCAACAATTTAGTTCAGTTTCCTTTCTATCATTTCCTTCCAGACAATTTACTTTCCACTTCTTCTCATAACTTAAGAAATAGCACCCTTTCATGAATCGAAAGAGGATGACATGAACATAATGCATATGATGTGTATATGGAATTATCACCTCAAAGTTTGTATGAACGCCAAAGGTTGATAAAGCAAAAGTAGGGAAACCCTTAGGAGTTGCAACATTCTTGGTGAAATAGTAGAGCTCACCACTTTTTGGCGACGTTGCCGGGGAGGTGTCTAGTAGATATTTTGATTTTTGTTTTAGCATTATTTTTCTTCTTTCCTTTCTTTTCATGTCACTTCAGAAATATTGAAAAAGTAAAAAAATATATGTTTTTAATGCCTTGTAGGACTAGGAATACTCAAATACAAACCTTACCTAAAACTCCCCACATCACCTCCCAGCCCACCCTTCACTCTTTCTTCAATGGCAGTGAGATTGAACCCCCCTATTGGAGAGCCTTTCGAATATTTTGAGGATCCTATTGGGGGAAGAAGAAGACCTTGTTTCAAATGAGGTACCCGCTTCACCTATATTAACCATGGTTGGGGCCCTGCAGAGCCTTTCCCATAAGAGAGGTAGATGGGGACACTAAGATGAAAGACATTAGTCCCTCAGCTCTTCCAAACTTCCATGGACTTACCTCCGAGGACCCTAACACATTCATGTTTGAATTTTTCTCGTTGTTTATAGGACTTATGAATACACCTCTCATGATCAAAAGTTGAAGCTATTCCAATCCAACCTTAACGATGCACGACCTTGCGCTGGTTCATGGGTATGCTCAGGGGATAACATCACTACCTGGGAATGGATGGAAGAGACCTTCGGCAACAAGTAAAAATTCTATTGTAGGCCCAAGGAAACTAAGGATGAGATATTTAGGATGACTCTAGGGGCTCCGATGAATCCCTAGAGGATTATGAAGAGAGGTTTCAATTGAACTATAAGAGAGCCAAGCTGTACTCTTTATCCCGACTCACTTAAACTTGTAATTCTTCGAGGGATCGATGAAGAGATAATAGAAACCTTAAATATTTCATCAGGGAGGAGATATCTATGAACAACCCTATGAAACAATAAAAACTGTATTCCAAAACCATTCTAGGGCATTTAGGAAGAACGTTGGAACTAGCCAAAGTACATCCAATACCCCATCCTCTTCCACCTTCATAAAACATGAGATTGGAAACATGCTAGAGGACTTCCAGGGGTGACATGATACACACCTTTTCTTTGAAAATGGACACAATGCAGGGTCAAAAGGAAGCAAGAGGAAGCGAGAGAGAGCCCTAGAAATATTTTGTCCTTGATGTACCGTAAAACACCCGAGAAATGAATGTTCATTGAATGTCATAGAGGTTTGCTTATTCTATGAAGAAAATCATGCCAAAAACAAGTGTCCCTCCTTACTCGTATTTAAAGATGTATATCAAGGTTAGGAAACAATGCCAAGGCCTCGGGGCCCTCGGCCATATCAACAAGGTATGCAAGGTGCTCCCCGACTCTTACTATTACAACAATTAGAGTGCACCCATGCAACCATGGTACACCCCCACTCCTCCATCCTGGTCTACACCTCCTACTTGACCTTCCAACCCTTCATATCATCCTCGACAAGTAAACCAACCATTTCAATAGTATGTTCCCAAACAACCTTAGTGGAACAATGCATCCCAAGGGTGAAGGCCTCAACAAAATCAACTACTTGCTCTAATTCCTCCACCCCAACCTCAACCTCAACTTACTCATGCCGCTCCACCTAGGATACCTATACCCGCATAGACCCAATCGAACCTCGAACAACAGACATGCACAACATGCTCCTATTGGAGAAACATCCCATCCAACTTATGTTGTGGAGATATAGGAGGTTAATCTCGGAGTCGGGAAGAGTACTCCTAGACAACCATCCCCCCATCTCCACTCGTAGAGGGTTGAGGAGGAAAAGGAAGAAGAAAACACTCAAATCTAGCAACTTCTTTTTCCCGTGCACTTGATCTACCCTAGTCAACACACCCTAGAGGAGATCGAACTCCTGGGAGAATTGGATAGTTTGTGTGTAAACATACCACTTCTCTAGGGCCATTAATGATGTCCCTATCTACAATAGGCTCATCAAAAAAAATTTCTTCAAGAAACCTAGAAGGAGGAAGAGAGATACCCCCCACCATCAACTGCAGGAAAAGCGTCCGACCTGATGTTGGGGAAGGTGATATTTCCAAAATACATGGACCTTGGTAGTCCAATTATTGATGTAAATATAGATGGTGCCATAGTTCCCAACACTCTGATTGATTTAGGGGCTACCACCAATATCATGACCAATGAAACTATGTTGAAACTTAATCTCCAAGGGACTTTGAGGAAAACCACAACAATCTCGCAACTTTCAGATCGGTCTAGAGTAACTTCGGAAGGAATTGTTGAGGTTGTTATGGTTACCATTGACTCTTGGGAGTATCATATAGATTTCCTAGTCCTACAGACCCAAAAACCAAGTTTAATAGTTATCCTCTCATCTTAGGGAGACCTTGGTTAGCCACTACATATGCTTATATTAGTTGTCGAGCTGGAAACATGACTATAAAGAATGGGCCTTTATCTAAACAACTAGTGTTATAGGCTCCGACCCTAGCTTTCCATTGATCATGATCTACCTATCTCGGGTTGGAGGATGAAGAAGATGAGTTATATAACACCTCCCCTATGTGTACCATAGATGTTATTATTAGAGGGGGGAAACTTGATGAAGATGAACTCATCGACCATACCATTCAAAACCAATCCTCGACTAACACTCCTCTCGAAACCCTAGTCAAAGAGCATGAAATCCAACCTTAGATGGAAGTGTAATCAGTTGAGAGAACCTATAAAACCACCAAGGTTGTCGAGTTTTGTCCCATTTAGATCTCCTGTAAATCAACCCAAACCTCTCAAATGAAGAAGAGAAGTAGTTATGTCAGCTTTTTGAAAGAAAATCTTGAAGCATTTGCTTGGGATTACAAGGACATGAAATGGGTGCATCCTTCAATATGCAGAACATCAAATTTACATCAATAAGGATGCAAACATGTGAGAAAACCCAAAAGAAGAATGAAACAGGCTCTAAAGGACATAGTCAAAGAAGAGTCTGCATAAACTATTGGATGCGGGGTTCATATATCTTATATCCGATAATGAGCGGGTATATCCTCTTGTCCTAGTGCCAAAGAATAATGGTAAGTGGAGAATTTTTCTTGATTATCGATAAATTAACAAGGGCACCAAGAAATACCATTTCCCTTTGCCCTTTATAGACTTAGTCCTAGATGGCATTATAGGGAAGAAGTTCTTTTCCTTCTTAGATGGGTTTAGTGGGTATAATCGATTCAAATAAGCCTTGAAGACCATGATAAGAGTAATTTCACCTTCCCTCTCGGATGCCTTTTCTTATAGAGTCCTACCCTTTGGGTTATGCAATGCCCCGACCACCTTCTAGAGAGCTATCCCGAGCATTGTTTCGAGTTTGTCCATGACTTCGTCGAAATTTACATGGATGATTTCATACCATATGGGGATAAGTTCCACAAAGCTCTCTCCAATTTGGGTAAAGTAATAAGAAGGTGCATCGAGATGCATCTCTCCTTGAGCCTAAAAAAGTGTGAATTCTCGAAGAAAGAAGGGGTTGTATTAGGACACTACATATCCCAAGCAAGAATACGGGTAAACCTGAAACAAAATCACTATCATAAAAAAAGGTACTGCTCCTCAAAAGCATAAATATGTCAGGAGTTTCTTAGGCTTAGTTAGTTACTATAGAAGGTTCATCAAATATTTCAAACAAGAGGGCTTCGCCATTATTTGGGTTATTGGCCAAAGATTCCGAGTTTATTTGGTCTAGTCCTTGTCAAAAGGCTTCGAGCTCATTAAGAAGCGAGTTGACTACCGGGCCCATCCTCCAAGCTCCAAATTGGACTCTATATTTACACATACACACCGATGCATCCGAAAAAGTTGTAGGGGAAGAATTAGGACAATTAGAGGACAAAATCCCTTATGTTATTTATTTCATTAGCAATAATTTGTCCAAAACTGAGCTAAATTTTAATGTTACTAAGAAGGATATGTTGGCCATTTTCCATGCATTGAACAAATTCGGAATTATGTCACTAGATATCGAACCTTTGTTCACACTAACTCATGCGTCCATCAATTATTTAATGAACAAACCGAATGTTAATGCTAGAATAATTAGATGGTTGTTACTTTTGCAGCAATTTGATTAGACTATTGTTGAGAAACGTGCAAAGGAAAATGTTGTTGCGAGAATTTTTGTCGAGGTTGGTTCTCCCTCTGCAGGGTGAAGAAGGAATGGTGGATGACCAAAGCTTCCAGATGAACACCTCTTTTCCATATCAACACTCTCACCATGGTTTGCTAATATAGCCAAGTACTTGGTTGCTGGAAGACTCCCTCCTAATCTTTCATTCAGGGGAGAGGAGCATAATCATTAGAAAAAGCACCCCTTTCACATGTATTGGGGGGAAATCTCTTCAATCTAGGCTCCCGATCAAATCCTAAGAAGATGTGTGAGGGAGGAAGAATTTTTTGATATCCTCTATGGATGTCATGACAGCCCATGTGGAGGCCACTTTTTTGCAAAGAGAACCGCTTACAAAGTGTTGCAGGCACGATAATATTGGCCTACCGTTCATCAAGATTCCGGAAGATACACCGACAGGGGTGTGACCAGTGCCAAAGGATGGGGAAAACCCACACAAAGTGATGGAATGCCTTCAAACCCTCAGGGTGGCTCTAGAGCCATTTGAAAAGTGGGGCATGGAATTTGTTGGACCCTGTCTATCCACCATCAAGACAAAATAAGTATATCATATTCTACACTAATTACCGAAAAAAGTAGGCTAAAGAAAAAATAAGTGAACGTAGAAAAACAAGGAGAAAGTAGCCGAATTTCGATAGAGAATGTGTTTTACAAATTTGGATATCCGAGAGAAATAGTCATTGATCGTGGGATCATAGTTCACCTCTCAAATCATTGAGAATATTTGGAGGAAGAACAAGATTAAGCATAGAACTTCTATTTCCTATCACCCTCATGCGAATGGCCAAGTAGAGGTAACTAACAAGAGCTTTAGAGGGCATCCTCACCAAGGTTGTGAGAAACTAGCAGTAAAAAGACTAGACGAGATAGATTGGTAGAAGCTACTTGGGCCTACAAACACTACTTGGAAGACAACAACATGATTCACTCCTTCGAACTAATATATGGTAAGAAATATACACTTTTAGTTGATTTTTAATTTAATACTTTAAGAATAGTAGCTAAATTAAATCTAGATCTAAAAAATGGCCAAAAAGAGAGGTTGTTGCAACTAAATGGACTCGGATGAGTTTAGAATGAAAGAAATTCTTCACACGAGAGGTAGTTCACCTACAAAGGAAGGTATGGCATGAGAAAAAAAATCAAAGAAAAGACCTTCCAAGTAGGAGATTGGGAATTGTTGTATGATTAATGGTTCAACGACTTCAAAGGCAAGATTATGACAAGATGGTTGGGGCCTTACATAGTGGAGAAATGCTTTGGTAATGGTGCAGCTCAAATCAAGACCATAGATAAGGAAGGGATCCCCTAGCTTGTCAATGGTCACGGGACTTAACATTTACAATCGACCTTTGTCAAGGGGCGAGAATTCATCAATTCAATAAGCGAGAGAGGTGTATGTGATGGGAAACTCCATATTTTCCCACACCTCTCGAAAGAAAAAAAGAAAATAAAAAAAGAAAAAAGAATAAGCTTGTGGGTTGAAAACCTCGATGGAGGTAGCTCACTTGCTCAAAAAATAAAATAAAATAAATAAATAAATAAAGATCCATGGGTGAAAACCTCTCACGAGGTTCCCAAGGCAAGTTTTTTGGGTTGAAAGCCTCCATGGAAGCAGACGCGACTTTCTTTAGGAAAAGAAAAAAAGAAAAAAAGAAAAAAAAGAACAAAACCAAAAAAATGCATTCGCATCACTTTTTTTTGTGTTTTCTATTTTGTAGGTTTTTAATGGTTTCGGAAAACATAGGGAGGCATTCATCTTCTTTTCCCTTCTTCTATCTTTCCATCCATCCCATCATTCACTCCATTCATCTTCATAACTTCCTCCATCACCGCCATACACGACACTCTTCCATTCTTGAGCACAATGTAGGAAGAGAAGCAAGACACAAACATACTACTACAAACATCCGAAGTTCCTTCAAAAACAAAGTTGTTCATGGATTTCTAAGAATAACAACAAGGGTAGCTACATAACGGACTCTGTGTGAAAGATAATTCCACCCATGGCATCTAAAGCACCCCATGTGACATCCACAATAGAGAGAAACAACAGAAAAAAGATTAGCAGATCTCATTTAGGAAGTTTCTCCTTCAACAAGTCAGCTCACTCGGAGAACATGAATATGGTGAAGAATGCAACATCTAAAAAGGCTTGTCTCAAACCTCCAGCTCTCGTAACCTGTCTTGGAAACAACATATAAACTCAGATATAAGCTCTCACCCGTTGCTCGCGCATTCATAATATCCATAAATAATTAATTTACATACTTAGATTTTAAGGGGTATAAAGGTGGCCGAGTAACTCGACAACCACCATGAGGTATGGCTGGAATAAAATCGGGAGTAAATGCCACCTAGGCATGAAAAAGAAAAAATTTGAAGTTAGTGGAGTAGAGTAGAACGAGGGGAGGAAAAGTGTGCGATCCATCTTGAATTAACGGGGAGGAGGAACTAATTATCTACAAAATAATTTGATCCGAGCAGAGTTATATTGGCACCCCAAATTTAGTCGCGTCATATAATAAAAGGAGATGTCATCTCATCCAAACTAGTGAATTGAAAATTTTTAGAGGGAGAGGACTCGACGAAAGCACACAACACTTGATGAAGAAGAAGAAGAACTGGAAAGAAGAAGAGGAAGAACCCTGAAGAAACAAGAAGAACCAAAAGAAGAGGAGGAAGAACCGACGAAAACAGGGAAGAACCAGAAAGAAGAAGAGGAAGAACCAGAAGAAGAGGAGGAAGAACCAGCAGAAACACGAAGAACCAAAAGAAGAAGAGAGAGAGAGACAAAAGACCAAAGAAAAACGAAAGATATGGCCATAGAATTCATAGAGATAGAAGAAAGTGGGCGAGACACGATGCTCACAACCCAACGTCACGTGACCCTCACTATAAAAAGATAAATTCCACCATGGCTCCTCTTAGCACAAAAATAAAAAGGTAGACCTCTAGGTATTCCCGAGTCGACAAAAAATAAAAAAAGCCAAAAACTTCTCCCCTAATCCCGATCATTATTGAAGAATCGCCAAGGTGGGAGGAAAGAATCAAATAAATATTTCCGGAGCAAGTTGTAGAAGGCACAGGCGAGAGAATGTATCACTAAAGGAGCAATTTCAGCAAAAAGAGGAGCAAGTAGCCACCATGGCGGACTTATGCATAGAATCCATTAAACATAGATTCCCCTCGACTCATATGTTGTGCACCTCAAAGAACAATGGCTTCTATTTAAAATCAACACTTCAGCCTCCCATGGATCATTCCATTTCCAATATTGTAGGAAATTCATGAAGTTGTACAAGCAAGCCAACATAGCCGATCGGGCAAAGATGGCGAGTTTTTATATGCATAACTTTGTGCTGAAAAATCTAGAGATTTGGGACCCCAATCCTAAAATGGGGGGATATGTAGTTATTGGCACTAGCATCTTAGATGGTGACTAAGGACAATAGAGCCAAATAGATATGGAAGGTCACAGAAGAAGAAATAGAGAACCCTTATATCTCAAAAACCGAAGTGTTCAACATAAGATGAGTCATCCTTAACCATCGAGATATTGAAAAAGGAGCCTACACTCGGGTTGAAAGCTACCTTCGGACTAAAAACCAGTTCATAGGCCACTTTGATGATTTTTCTAGGCAAAATGGAAGAGGAGTGCATCATGGCCAATCAAAGGAAATGGAAAATCCTCCCACATAGCCTCAAGAATAGAGAGCATCATACTCCGTAAAGACTTAGGGGTGAATTGGAAAGGGAACCATTATACAAGAGGGTCATGTAGGCCAAAAAGATCTGATGGTTGGGACTAATCCTCACCCCATCTTTGATGGTGGGGTTGATCGATGGAGAGGACACCGAGCACCCGGATAGTGAATGGGATAATGTAGAAAAGAATGATGGATTTTACCCGCTTGGGGAAACTCCCACACTTCTTCCTCAGGAAATCAAGGGGGTTGTCAAAGCTTTGAAGGAAATGGAGGAGGAGGATCGGTTGCTCGGATGATGATCAACCCTTTAGTGGGGGGGTGATGATGAGCTCCATCATTAGATATTTGGAGGGGTTAAAAGTCACCTTTATTCCTTCTTAGATCTTTTTTTTCTTGCATTTATATTATTATTTGGGTTTATGATGCTAGTATAGGTGGTGATTAAGGCTAACATACTCAAAGTGCCTAATATAAGGTTGAGTGCGGAAAATCATGATTTGTTAAAGATTTTTTATAAATATTTTATCACAAAGACTTGGAGGAGATAGCAAGGAGAAATTATAGGAGGATTTTCCACCCCTGGAAGGCAAACTGAAGGATCCCAAATATTCTCTCCAGAGCAATTCAAATTCCATAGGCAACCGAGAAACTCAAAGAGGAGAGCACTCAATCTTTGTTTACTTGGAGTCCAGTGGACTCAATCACCACTTTTCTAAGGGTCCTTTGGTAGCTACCCTCGTAGAATAAATAGAGCAAAGCTAGATCTAAGAAGAGTTAGTCTACCCTAGGCTTGATTCCATTTAGAATTAGTGTTGTGAAGTATTGAAGCTTTTTGTTTTATTCAGGGGATCGAAACTTTCAGGGGATGTATGTAGTTATTATTTTATGAAATGGGCAGATGCTGATTTCATTTGATTGATTTAAGTTCGTAGTGCTAGGCTCATGGGTTAGGGCCCAATCCATGTTCTTCAACTTCTTTGTTGTTATTATCTTTTCCTTTGTGTAATTTAGCTAGTTTTGCCTCCGTCATTTAAGTCGGATCCGATTCTAATATGTTTCATTACCATTTAGTTTTCGTGCTACTCTAGTTTTAATTGCTTATGCATAGTGAAATTAAGGAAAAAATCGAAGATCGTGGTCAAGTCTCCCCCTCTCATCTCTCGTCAATAGATTTCGAGTAGGGCGAGCCTTCCCATAGGCTAAAATTTCTTTCTATTTGAGTTTAGGGAAGAATTTTTATTACCAAGTCCAAGCCTTTCGTTCACTATTTCATCCCGCATTTCTATCTGTTTCCCATACATGCATCCGCAGTGTGTGCTTCACTTCGAGCATTGCTATTACGCTTCCCTTTCCCTCTACTTCTCACCTTAGTGCTCGCACTTACCTTCTTTCGAACACCCTTTAGCTCTTCACCCTTACTTCTCTATTTTTTCCCCCATTCACTGTCGCCTTACCCTTTTTACGAAAAACACGTTAAAAACCATATAGAACTACCGAAAATCGAACCTCCGCCTTTGCTCCTCGAGACTCCCACCACCGTACGTCGGACTTCTCAATCGCAAATCGCACACCTATCGTCCATTCCTTGCGATTGAGATATTTCTAAATTGCAAATCTCACTTCGCACTGTTACCTTCTATCGTTAACACTCACTACTCATTCTTTGCAATTGCGAAATGGAAAATTGCAACTCTTTGATTTTTTTCACTCGCCACGTCATCCCCATCGCACATTGCATCTCGCGGAACTAAGCACATCGCAAATCGCATCTCACAAGACTTACCACATCGCAAATCGCACCCCGCAGAAATTATCACATTGCAAATCACCGCCGCAACCTTTGCCACAACATAAAGCGCATTTCACACATTTTAGTTTATCCCCGTTCATACTTACCTCTATCCTTGTAAACTTGTGATATTGTGATTCGTGACCCGCCACGTCACTCTTCACAATTCGCACTACACACTCGTTTAGTTTATTCCCGTTCATCCTTACTGTTTTCCTTGTAAACTTGTGATATTGTGATTCGCGACCCACCATGCCACTCTTCGCACTTTGCACTCGTGCACCATTTAGTTTATTCCGTTAAGTCCCTTATCGCCATCCATTTAAACTTGCAAAGTTGCGATTGCAACATCGCACATCAAAATTTTGTTGTCCATCACATTCTCCCATTGCATTTCGAGTTCTTCTCACTCGAAGTCATTTCTTGCACTATAATAAGGTTTCTTAAGGTTTTAACCCCCCTATGTCGACTTCAAAGACATTTATCATGCTATCATAAAGTTTTCTAAGGGTTTAACCCCCTTTTTTCCGCTCCCAACCCTCATTTCATCTCGTTAAACCCCCCAATTAGCCCTCTTAGCCCTTTTTCTTCCCTCTAAGCTACAAATTAATTATTTTTCATTAAAATAAAGGCATGGATAGTTTAGTTGCATGGATAGGAGTATGGTAGGTAGATCATAGGACAAAGGAAGAGTGCATTTAACCGTTTGGCCAAGTTAAGTGTCGTTTAGAATTAATTTCCTTTATGCTATCTCGTTTTCCGCAAATTAAATTAGTTTCACTCTTGGCATTCCTTTCTAGCAATTTAGTTCAGCTTTCCTTTTTTTAATTTTCTTCCAACAATTTACTTTCCAGTTGTTCTCATAATTTAGGAAATAACACCATTTCGTGAAGTAGAAGAGGATGACATGAAAAAAATTCATCCGTTGTGTATATAGCACTCGTCACCTCAAAGCTTGTGTGAGCCCCAAGTTGATAAAGTAAAGTAGGGCAAAGCACTTGTGAGTTGCGGCATTCTTAGTTCAATACTGTGGCTCACCACTTATCAAGGTGGTATTTGGGTATTAAGGCAAGGTGTGGCTTGCACAATACATTGGAGCATCCATCCACTAATAGCTAGGAAATACTATGTTGCAGTGGGCTTGCACAAGAAATTGGAGCATCCATCAACTAATAGCTAGGAAAGAGTGTCTTGCGGTGGCATCGAAACATCTTACTAGTTGGCTTTTTGTAAATTAGGGTTTGGAGCCTCCTTCAATGCGCACTAGAAACTTGTTTTAAATCCTTTTCAAAACAAATATGAAGTACTGTTAGGTGGTTTTTGTGTCGTATGGGTTTCAACCTAAAATTATTTGTGTCTAGTGTCTCTATTGTTATGCATTGTTGATTTACTGCTATCGAATTTTTATGATTAGTCGATACTAATAAAAATTAATGCTCTATGAAATTAAAAAAATACTAATTGATAAGAAATGTTGATTCATTGAACTATGTTAAATACCATGTTACTAGGAGTATGAGTTTCATTATATGGTAGTACAATTAGTTCCATAGTTGAATAGAATAAATAAGATCATAAATTTAGACAATATAATAGATATTTGGCCATAGGTCTTAGTTATCTCCATAAAGAGTACATCTTAATTTGTTCCTACATCTTTTCACACCACAGGGAAGAAGAGTAGAGTAGTCACACCTAGGTGGGTTTCTTCTCGTAATGGTTTTCAAGGACAAGTTTTTTGTCTATTGTGGATAGTTTTTGTATTTGTTTGAGTTTTTATGTTTCTTATATTGAAGGACTATTTTACTCATTAAAGCATAAAAAATAACAAATCAGGAATCTATGATCTAAATAGAATTAACATTCATAGTAAATATTTCATTATTTTGTAAGATATGTTTTGGTTAACCAATTAAAGTGAATATCAATGAGTTTAGAAATTGTTAATTTAAAGTTTAGTTTTGAAATGTAGAATATTAGTTAACTAAATACATGTAATGTAAAGTGGTTGTTAGTGTTTTGGTATTTAAAAAATGTGTTTACACAATTTTATTTGATATACATGTAAAAAAAACCCTTTCCATTCCATATGTTCTAAATATATTACAAGTAACCTAAATAAATGATACAAAAACTTAAATAAAAAAAATATAATAATTTTTTATGCTTTATAAAAATTATAATATTTTTTTTAATTTCAATAACAATAATTAGTATATATATATATATATATATATATATATATATATATATATATATATATATATATATATATATACTCTAACTTATAGACTAAATAAACTTTTAAACAATTTCAAGAAAATGTGAATTTTTGTCCTTTAAAATTCATTTTTTGAATAAATAGATGGATTCAAAACCCTACAAAACCTCTACAACACCTATTAGTGAAAATGGTTTAGACTAATTGTTGAGAGAAAATTAAAATTTTCATAAATTTTCATAAATAATTTTTAGTTAAATGTAAATCTTATACATCAAATAATAATAATTTAAAAAAAAATTAACATTATGTTATTGTTCGTCTACAAAAGAAATATTAATTTAAAGATTTTTTTTTATTGAAATATATAAAATGTCAAAAAATTACTAATTAGATTGATTAAAATCTAAAAAATCTATTTTCTATTTTAACAATATCAATATATAAGATTACTGTTATGTCCCTTCTATAAAAAAAAATTAATAATGGAGATTTGATGATTACTAAATGTGTTATTGCCAATTAAATTCCACTTAATAATTAGAGTAATAATAATATTAATATATAATGAATTGTGATAAAAAGAAAGGAAAAATAAATAAATAAATATTGTAAATTCTAATAACTTATATAAACGTATATGTGGATTTCAAATTCTATGGTAGTATTATTTATAAATAATTATTTTTTTTAAAATTAAAAAAAAAAAAAAATACTAGTATTTATTAATGTTTGAATGATTTAAAAAAAACTCATAAAAGAGGCAAGACAAGATTAGGTTGCCTATAGAGTTGAGGATAGTTGCGGCAAGGTTGTAGAGCAATGTTATTTCGAGGGCTAAGACCACTACTAGTTGGAAAGGAGGGATTAATAAAGGATTAAATACTATGTTACATTCAAGAAAGCCGTTTGGAAGGGGTGGGTTCTTTTTGCAAGGAGCCATAAGAATCTTGGAATTTTAAACTCTTTTTTGGGCATGATTGTATTAATATGTAAAACTAAATTCATAATAATTAAATTCCATAAAAAGAATATGATACATTCCTTTAAATAACACTTAGTTTTAAGAAGTTCTTTTATACTAATATTTAGGAATGAACATTCATCATAAGCTTAATTAGCGTTATAGCATTGAAGAAGTTCTTTTATACTAATATTTAGGAATGAACATTCATCATAAGCTCAATTGCAGTTATAGCATTGAGTGAAGGTTCAATAGAAGTTGGAAAGAGTATTATGTGCTTGAAAAAAAATTATATGTCGACATCAACATTAAAAGTAACACTTTCTACCTTATTCTAAAGATAGTTTTTTTCCCATTAAGGGGATGACTATAAGTGAGTATGTTATATATAATAAAAACATGGAAGCTAATAGATTTCAAAAATTTTTCTTCTAACTCGACTAAAACTCCCATATTTGAATAAAGGAAGGATAAAATAATGATGCAAGAGCTTGCAGATCCATTGAGGAAAGGATAACATAATGATGCAACTAAAAAACTACACGTGGAATTGGCTACTTTATGTTGGGTAGAAATAAATTTTTATTTTAGTCTCTTTGTTTTTAAAAAGTTAAAATTAGATTAACACAATTATTATAATTTTCAATTAAAATAATAATTAGGTTAAATTAGTTAAGTAGCAAGATTAGTTTTAATAAACATTTTTTAAACCGAATGACAGCTCAATTACATGGGTGGGATTCCGGGAAAGGTATAAACCAACCCAAAACCCACCAAAATAGGGTTTTCCATCCATAGGGAAAAGAAGTTTGTTAGAAGAGTTAATCCGTGTGTGTGAAAAAAAACTTTTATCAAATTTCTCTTTCAAATAACAGCTTATTTTTTCTACATTTTGAGTTAATGTGAATATTGAAACATGTCGAGATTTTTTTCCCCGTGACAAGTAAAAGAAATTACATAACCCTAGAATTTTCAACCGATACGAAGCCGCACTAAGCCACACAAGAACAATACATTGGAAACATATATTACATATATATTTAAAAAAAAACATTGATAATAGATTTCCGGTTCATTCATTCTTTTCATTCAAAAAAATCTGCAAATGTAATTCAAAATGGAGCAAGAATAGATGGAACAGTCTCAATTAATTTAAATTCATAAAAGTTATACAACAACTAGGGTTTATACCCTTCTCTAAAATTGTAGCACGTCAAAATGACAACAAATATACTCGGTTGATCGTTACGAAGTAAGCCATAAAGGAATAATTGGAAGCACCACTCCATGATAGCAACAAAACATAGAAAACCCTTTTTGGAGGTTTGTTATTCCTAACTATTTGAAAAAAAATTACAGTGCATATATAGGAGAGGTCCTACCTTATTACAAAAGGGAGATTTGGACCGCATTGGCAATAGGAGGCCAACGTCGGATTCAACACATGCATTCCACAAACAAGATGCACAAAAGTTTAGAGTGGTAGAATTTGATTGAAACTAGAAAAAAAATCAAAATGAAGGACCGAGAATGAGCATTACCGAGTTGTCTTACATAAAGTAGCGAAGGTAAGCAAACTAAGGACGAAGAGACAATGCAACAATAAATGAAGATCAGTGAAACAAATGGGTTTGAAGACGAGATATCATAGATCAAATCTGTTGAAATCGCTTTTGATGGCTAGCAAAGAAACCAAGATAAAAAACTCTCTAATTATGATGTCAACATGTCCACAAAAGCATTGTTGGACTAGATAAGTGTGTTAGATAAATACTTCGAGTATGAGAAAGTTAGTGAGGATAGAAAAATCAGGTTTTTTTGTTACCAAGTTGAAAGGACACCCAAAGACCTGTGGTGGGACAATGTGTAGGGCAGAAAGGAGGAGAGTGAACAAGCCCTTGATCAAGAGATGTGAAAGGATGATTGCGAACATGAAAATCAAATTTCCGCCTAAAGACTACCAAATTTTCCTTTACGTGACACGTGAAGAATATGAGACAGAGAATGATGACTGAAAATGAGTACACAAAATAGCTCTATAAAGTGAAATTGTGGGTCGGGTATGTTGAAGATACACTCGAGAAGATAACAAGGTTTGTGAATGGTCTACGAATGGAAATCCTAGATTAGATAAGCATTTTTTCCCATAAAACTATAGAGGAGGCATATCAATGGACTTTGAAGGTGGAAGAAAAGATTACCGGGAAGCGTGAACATAAAGAGAGGACATGGTTTTGAGAGAGGAAGGGGATAGACGAGAGAGTAGGTAGCAGACATAGGTGGAAAGCCATACCGAGCGTGGAAGAGGTAATGATAGAGGCGGAAGATATGCTCGCCAATGTTACAAGTGTCACAAATTGGGGCATGGGTCTTTTTTAATGTCGTGAAAGTGAACAAAGCTAGACAACGGGGAGCATATGTTTCTCAACCCCATGTAGCAGGGACACCACCATAGGAGGTGGGGAATGTGACTCGAAACCGATGAGACCTTGGTGTTGAACAAGGTTTTGCTAAAACCGACTAAGGATGTGACTGACATTATGCAATGGAAAGCATTGTTCCTGACGATATGGAAGTCTCATGGGAAATGCTACAAACTAATTATAGATAGAGGGAGTACCGATAACTCTGGTAGCCATTGAGATGGTGGCAAAATTGGGCTTGAAGAAGCTGAAGCACCCAACTCCATACAAAGAGTCTTTGCTATAAAAAGGGCACCAACTCGTTGGTTGATGAGCGAGTGTGAGGTGGAGTTTCATATTGGAAAATACAAGGACATGGTGACTTGCGATGTTATGCCTATAGACGTGTGCCATATTCGTTAGGGCGGACCATGGAAATATGACAAGAAGGTTGTCCATGACGGGGAGGATAATTATTACAAAATTTGTGAAAGATGGGATAAAGCATACGCTTGTTCCCATGAAGGAGGAAAATGATCGAGAAACTAGTGGAATAAAAAGCACTACTAATAGGCGGAAAGGAGTTTCTACGACAAATTGGAGAAAATGAAGTAAACTATGGAGTTGTAAGGAGACTAAAGGGTAGGATTGCTACATACTAAAATTTCCAATTTTCTCGTGGAGATACGAGAAATGTTACGGAATTCAATGACATTGTTATAGATGACGTACGAAATAAATTTCCACCAAAGCGGAGCATTAGTCATTACATTGATTTCATTTCGGGAGCTAGTTTGCTAAATAAAGTCACTTCATCGGGATGAGTCCAAAAGATAATGCGGATATTTGAAAACAAGTACAAGAGTTGTTGGACAAAGGGTTGATTTAGGAGAGTTTGAGCTCTTGTGTTGTTCCGAATGTTTTAGCTCCCAAGAAAGGAAGTGAATGGCAAATGTGAACATAATCCATTTCTTTAGTTAATAATAAAGAAATATTATTAACTAAAACATTTACTAAATGACACCCCAAATGTAGCTATAATTATTTAATAAAGAAATGTTATCAACTAAAACATTTACTAATGAAACAGTTGAACTATTCTTATATCAATGACATATTATCAAACTAAAATAAACTCAAACAGAATATCTAATATAAAAGAAAATACAATGCAAAAAGAGAAGCCTATGAAGTTAAAGTCAAACCCATATGTACATTCACATCAACATGAAGATTTCATTAACTCAATAGGAAATAATTATAACATCATACTCCAAAAAATGTAGCCACAATAAGTTACTAGTATTAACTCAAAATTAACATGCACGGTCTTTTTTTCAAGTATTTTGATACATATTATATATAAAAAAACTTATAGATGATAGATAAGAGCAATTTTTATAGAGCAACCCCAAGAGGGAAATCTATTGTCTTGGTTTTCTAAAAAGAATTATTTAAATACATATTTTTAAAAATGGAAAATATGAAACAATTTGATACATATATCTAGCAACTCGTGCTAATACTAAATTTTGAAAAAAAAAACAACAGTTAATCATAAAATTCATAAGACCAGTAAATCATAAAATTCATAAGACCAATTCTCAACGTCAAAATTCTAAATATCTAAACACAAGTTTTATTTTAAATAAATCACTGTCAGTTGACTTTGAGACGCAGATTTGGTTCAATAGTTAAAGCTCCGTAATTTTTATTGGGCAACTGATCACTTGAGGAACGACGATGATGATTTAAGGGACAGCCGGGAAGCCAACTCCATGTGTTATCAATTAAATTGTAATCGATTATCACATCTTCTACTTCGGATGGAGGACGAAAGAGTGAATGTGCGATACAAACATGATCTCCAACTCCTGCGCAATCCCAGGATATCCTATCCTTCCCAATTTTTTCACTCCATTCCTTCCGAAGGGAGGAAGGCATCTCTGCAATGTTCACCCATTCCAAGGGGTGGCCCTCCTCACTCTTAAACTTCAACTCCCACACACTAATCACAATCACGTGCTTGCGCTTCCTTCGAACGGAGTTCTCAGAGATGAACAGGAGACGGGAGCCGCAAGTGATCAATCGCGAATGAGCAGCACCCTTCTTCAATTTCCGAGGGAATGGTGCAAAACGAATGGGAATAGCAGAACCGGTCCCCTCCTCTAAGGGAATGGTGAAACACCCGATACCACGCACCTGTCCTCCCGCCTCATTCCACAAACAATGTGTGTAGAATGTTCCGTTGCAGTAAAGAAGGCTAGTAGTATACACAATTAAATTCTCCGGAAAGTATCCGGTTATTTTCCATTTTTTTTGGGAGGGTTCGTAAATTTCCAACAAATGTTGTTTTTTCCACAATCTATTTTCAACGGACCAGTGTTGTCGTTCCCCAACAGCTACAACTTTATATGTAGTATCACATAGCTCATTATCTTTCTTATCCACGACAATGCAATATGAGTAGTATCTTGCGTGTGGGTCCGGAATTTTAACGAAAGTTTGTGTATAAGGATTGCAGAGTGTGCGACAACGACTTCCGAATTCCAAATATTCGACCAAAATGAGTCCTCCTACAGATTCTTTGAACTTACCTATAGATGCCGAGTCCACCGCGTTAAGGAATGAAAGCTCAAGACATGAGCTAATCCAGGTCCTTGTGTAAAAACAGAAAGTAATACATAGGGTTTTCATACTGAAATCAAACAGAACCAGCCGAGGCTGATTCTGGTTGATAGCTGCCTCAGCCCACCTGGTTAGGAAGTAATTTGAGGATAGAAATTCGTTCCATTGCTTGCAAATGAGGCGATGCCTATACACAAACTCCATTGGCAGACGTGCACATATCTCAGTTTGAAAGTCAGTAGGCAATTCGTTCCACCATGAAGCGGCCTTTACCATTTCTATATTTACCATTTCCATATCTATAACTCAAGGGGACCAATACAAATGCAAAGTATATTTATAATTCGAGGGGACCAATACAAATACAGAGACCAAGAACACTTGAAAAGTCGAAGAATAGTTAAGGTCTGAAATATGGCACGTCGGTTCAGAGTTCCTTGAAATACTTGTGCTATATAGCACAAGTATGACGATTGGGCTTCCTTGAAACAAAATATGGCACGTCGGTTCAGAGTTTATGTTATGAATAGAAATTTATTATAAAAAAATATAATATTACAAATAAATGGAAGAAATTGGTGAGCGGTTTTGGTTGTTTTTTTTTTTAATTTTGAAAAATTGAAAAAAATATTAAGAAAATATAATATAATATAATATTATAAAACAATTAATCATTTTTGTGTTTTTTCTAATTTTGAAAATTGGTGAGCGGTTTTTGGTTGGGTTTTCTTTAATTGTGAAAATTAGAAAAAATTATTAAGAAAACATAATATAATATAATATTATAAAACAATCTATAATTTTTGTGATGGTTTTTTTAATGGTGGGGAGTATGTATTATTTAGTTTTATTTAAATAACTTTCACTATTTCACTATTAGTAGAATTATTTCATAAATGTTACAAGGGTCAACAAGACTCCAACTCTAACCCACACGCAATCAAGTTGAGGAATTTAAATCAAATCTGATCCAATCATGCAATCTCGACATCCTCTCACATTCTTTTTTCCATTAGAGGAATGCCAAAATGTCCAATATATTGAAAATGGTTATTATTGATGTCAAAGTTTGTCCAAATGAAAGAGAATATCACATAGTCATACAACAAATTGTGATATCTTTCCAACTGTGTATGGCACTCCCTGTAATTCCATAAGAATAACGAGATATGAAATATTTTGTTAAGATAACGCAACTAAAATACAAGTAGGCTACATTTGGATACCCTATCTTTGAAGGAGTTTTTACTCCAATTGCCTAGCTCAATGGGAGAATATTAGGATATATTGTTGGAAAGATTATACCGTGGAGCAGGATTTAAAATTTTATAAAATTTATTATAAACCCCAACAATTAAACCATAACCACAACAACCAAGCTTTGAATATAATTAAAAGAGGATTCCTTACCTTTATATTAAATCTCAACTCCACCCCTTCCTTTCTAATACCCACTGAGACCTGCACATATATGTATAAACTGACATGATTAGCCCTTGGCACTTATACAATTTCCTTCTTCTTCTCGCAATGCAACCACACCATGAGACCTTGGTGTGTTGATCAATACTTATGAAAGAAGGAAATAAAATACAGAAATAAACATAGACATAGAGATGGAGTAGGAATAACACTTTATTTCATTAATATCAAATACTGAAAAATGCTTATAGACAGATTGGAAACTAAACTAGCTCGGACGATGCAAACTTATCTCCTAGAAGAAATGTGGTGGCTACATGCCTCTGAACTACATTACAGTGAGGCTCAAGTGCTTTTTATTATTGAACAACATGAGAAAAACCAAAACAACTAGAACCATAACCCTATGATATGAAACACCAAGAGTTTGTGGGCCCCATTAGGGTTAGTTAGGCAACCAACTTCCCAGGATTGTAACTTGGTCATATTATCTCCGTTTGACGCGTATAATATATCATCAGAAATATCTATCTCAATACTACGAAATTTTCCGTGGACCCCTTCCTTTGGCTATAAGCCTATTGCGTACCTCAAAAAAATGTTGTTTAGGGGGTCAAAATGGCTTCGGAAGTTCACAACCCAAAAAACTGCTAAAAATAGTAAAGGCTATTATAAACAAGGAAAATTATGAAACCGACTCTAGGTCTAGGTGGAATAGGTGGGTGGCCACCAATATGCACATCGATAATTCCTCCCCCATCAGGAAATAATGGTGCCCATTGCGTGCAGGGCCTCCATGTGGTCAAGAAATTTATGTTGGACATAGATCCTGCCGAACCACTTGCCCTCGTGAAGGAGTTGGTCTACTTTGATTACTCGATATAGATGGATCCTCTGTTGGTAGGTGTTCTTGATCTATGTCTCTATGTTCCGATCAATTGTGGCTTGTTCCATTTAATATGGGTTTAAATCTGTTAGTGTGATTTGTTCTACAATTTTAGATGTGTTCAATAATGGTGGAAAGTAGGGACGAAGGTGGTCCACATTGAACACTGGGTGTAGACGAAGGAATGGTAGAAAACTGAGCTCCAAGGAATTGTCCCCTACAAATTTGGTGATGTTGTATGGCCCATATCAAAGTGGGTGAATCTTGGTGTGGGGTCTAGCGAGGCCCTCCTCCTCCAAATGTATCCAAACTTTATCACCCACCTCGAAGTTGTATAGCACCCAATGTTGATCATGTAGCTGCTTCTACCTACTGTAGAAATTATACCAATGGGATTCACTCTGATCTTATGATGTACTAAAACAAGATACTGAATCCTTCTACAAATTTTGCGGAAACAAACATGATCACACAATCACATAAGTAAGTAATGGAAAGAAACAATCAATCACACAACACAAGATGTATCCGGGGAAAGTACACTACCTAAAACCCCGCTATCTTTATATTGTATAAAGTCAACGATATTGAAACAATACAATGCTTTCTCTCACAAGAGAACTTCTGCACTCTGCCAACCATTTCACACTGATCTAGGAGAAATTTGAAAAATACATAGCCAATTCTCAAGCTTTGCTCAGCCTACCTTACTCATGCATTCCTTAAGGAATTAAATCCCTATTAAATAGGAAAATCCCTTGACTTAATGCACAATCCATCCAAGGTCTCCAACTGACTCTATAACTGAATTGTACAATTGTCTGATTATACAACTAACAATTATCTTCCCTTTAAAATCTTTCTCAATAGGGTCTTCCTCAGAACTTACATGAAACATCTATTTATAGTGAATTAATCGTTAAATTATTAATCACTCATTGTGAATAAAACCGGATTTAATTAAGTGGACCTATCTCTCGCTCATCACTCAATGAGAACTAGTTAAACTAATTTTAACTCAATTAATTGAGTTAAATTATTAAAACAGTGAATAACTGCAACTGGAACCCCTTAAACCATAGAATCACTCTACATGCATCCTCTCTGATCATGAACTCAAATTCCATAGGGTAACTCAGTCATTTGGACTTAGTTAACTAATACAAGTTGTTATGATATGAAATTTTAATTTCTCTTCCAATTTGATTAAGGGAAAATAAAATTAGAAGCCTTGCAGTGGGGCGCCTTTCCTTGTGCCACTTAAACACTCCCTCTCAATAAGAAAGAGATTATGTGCTACCTCAATCATGTCTCTGTGGAATTCGAATTTTCTTCTTGCCAGCGCCTTCGTCAAGATATTTTCATCTCGCTCCTTTGTTGGCATGTACTCTAATGACATAATCCTCCTCTAAACAAAATCTTTGAGATGGTGATAGAAGATATGAATATGATTGGACATGTCATAGAATAATGGATTAACCGAGAGTTTGATGCAACTCTAGTTATCACAATGTATCACTGTTGGATCTATCTACTGACCAAAAAAAACAACAAGTATCTTCCTCATCCAGATGGCCTCGCATGCAACCTCACTTTTCGCCATGTACTTCGCCTCTGCTGAAATGAGTGTAAATGATTTGTGTTTCTTGTTGTACCAAGAAACTGTTGCTGATCCTATGCTAAAGATTCCTCCTGATGGGTTATTCCAATCATATGGAATCCCAACCCAATCTTCATCGTTGAATCCTTGAATCTTCACCCCCTCTATCCATCTATACCATAATCCATACTCTAAAGTGCCCCTGATATATTTGGAAAAATGCTTCCCTGACTTCCAAAATATCTTGGTTTTCTTAACCATAGCTTGGCTCAACTAGTTAACTGCGTAACATATGTCATGTTGTGTGTTCACTAAATACATGAGTTAACCCATCAAATATCTGTAAGCAGTAGCATCCACTACCTCGCCGAAATTAGCATCCTCCTTCCTCTAGTTTCATTAAAGAGGAGTGTCCATGGGTTTGTTTCCCTCCATGAGGAGCTTAATGAAAATCCCTTTGGCGTACCTTCCCTGAGATACAAATAGATATCCATCTCTTTTCCATATTTCCAATCCAAGGAAATAGTCCAAGATCCCCATGTCCTTCATCTCAAATTCTCTTGCAAGATCATCTTTGCAAGACTTTATGAGTCGCTCATCACCTGTCAGTATCATATCATCATCATAAAGTAAAATAATCAAAGCCTTACCATCAACCACAATATGACATAGGTTAGAATCTGCTTCACTCTTGGTGAAGCCCAACCTGTTGAAATAGTTGTCAATCTTGGTGTGCCAAGCACGAGGTGCTTGCTTAAGCCCATATTGTGCTCTCTCGAGTCTGCACACATGTGACTTCCTGTATAAGGTCTCAAAACCTTCTGGGTTCTCAATGTACACTTCTTCGTCAATAAATCCATTTATAAAAGTTGTATTTATATCTAGATCATGTATCTTCCATCCCATCTACACATAGAGTGCAACGATGGATCTAATGGATAAGTACCTTGTGACTGGTTCGAAAGTCTCATCATAGGCAATCCCTTACACCTGAGAGAACCCTCTGTCCATAAATATATCATTGTGTTTCTCCACACTCCCATCTGCTGCTTGCTTCACCTTGTAGACCCATATGGAGCCTACCACTAACTTCCCCACTTGTCTTAGGACAACTTCCCATGAATTGTTCCTCATAATGGAGTCATACTCCTCAACCATGACATCAACCATACCGACTAATCCACCACTTCCTCATAAAAGTATGGTTCTATATTAATACCTCTGCTCATAAGATCCATGTATCCAGTGTACCACTCTGGGGCCTTCTTTTCCTGCGCTGTGATGCGGGTGTGCCTACATTCTCTCTCGCATCCATCAATATTATGTAAGCCTCTATGCTATGCTTCCTTCTACCTCTAGTGGATGGCTATGCATGAGTGGTCTATACCACTCTCTCTTCCTCTGCTTGTGGCTACTCTAGATCCTGAGGTTCATCCTCTGGAGCTAAGAGCTGCTCAATTTCATGCAACTCAAGCTCCCTCTCAAGGGACAATCGCATGGCTTTGTCTTCATCAAACTTCACATCTCTTCTCACTACGGTCATCCGATGTGCTGGCAAGTACACCCGATATTTGTGCAGTGTATAAGTATACCTTACAAATATCCTCAACTCTATTGTTGGTTCAATCTTCTTCCTAGCATATTTGGTCATGTGGAAATAGACATATGAAGAAAAAATTTTAAAATATGAAACATATGGTTCCTTACTTGAAAAATCCTCCTTTGCTGTAATCATCCCAAGTATCCTATGAGGACTTTGTTCTGCACAAATAATGTTGTATTACATGATTCCACACATAAATGAAAAGGTAGGACTTGATCATGTAACATAGCTCATGTTTCTCCCATAATAGTTATGTTCTCTATCTCTGCAACCTCATTCTACTGTGGGTTATGAGGTGCAATCAATTCTCTTTGAATTCCTCCTGAGGCAAAGTATGTGGCAACTACTTCCAAATAAGGATTGTAGAGTGTGTGACAACTACTTCTTAATTCATGGTTTTTGACCAAGATGAGTCCTCCGACATATTGTTTGAAAGAACATGTAGATTTCTAGTCCACCTCCTTAAGGAATGAAATGTCAAGACCTGAGTTAATCCATGTCCTTGTGTAGAAACAAAAAGCCATACATGGGGTTCTCATACAGAAATCACACACAACCAACCGAGTGTGATTCTCGATGATAGATGCCTCGGCCCACCTAGTAGGGAAGTAGTTTGAGGATAGAAATTTGTTTGATTGCCTGCAAATCATGCGATGGCTATACACAAACTCCACTGGCAGACGTGCACATATCTCTTCTTGAAAGTCAAATGGAAATTATTTCCACAATGAAACCGCCTTTTCCATTTCCATATTTATAACTCAAGGGGAACATACAAATACAGAGTCCAGGGACATATACAGAATAGAGGAACACCTACAAATTCAAAGAATAGTTAAGGTATGAAATATGACTCCAACGAAAATATATATAGCACAAGTATGAAGATTCAGCCTCCTTGAAACAAAATATGGCACGTCTATTCAGAGGCTATATTATGAATAAAAAGGACATAGACTTCCTATAGATAAATAATGAAAAAAAATTGTCAACAATTTTTGTTGGGTTTTCTCTAATTTTGGAAAATCTAAAATTTATTAAGGAAAATATCATATAATATAATATAATATTATAAAGTAATAAATAAATTTTGTGACAAATTTTTTTTAATGGTGGAAATTAAGTATGTACTATTTAACTTTATTTATGTAATTATAAAATATTATTAATAACTAATAATAATAATAATAATAATAATAATAATTAATAAGTACATTCTATTAGGCACAATGAGTAATTTCATAGAAACGACTACCATTATTCCACCATCAGTAGAATTATTTCATAAATGTCACAAGGGCCAACATGTCTCCAAACCTAACCCATGCTAATTGGGACATATCCATTATGCAATTAAGTTGAGGAATCTAAATCCGATCTTACAACCTGGACACCCTCTCACATTATTTTTTACATTAGAGGAATGCCAATATGTACCCACACTTGTTCAAAGAATAACAATGGCTTCTTCTGTGATATTCTTCTTGCAAGCCGCCATAAGGGTAATCTTAGAGAATCTATCAAGGAACCCAAAAACAAAGTTGTTTCCATACTTGGTATAAGGAAGGCTCGACACGTAATCCATGGAGATGAATTCCCAAGGTTCAGTAGGGGTAGGTAGCAGAGTATATAAACCTTTCCTCTTGATGGCCAGTGTGGAAATGACACAAGAAGTGCAGGATCTCATGTACTTCTCGACATCGTGTTGAATGTTTTTCCAATAGAAATACTTCTGCAAAACTGCCACTGTTTTCTCGACCCAAAAATGTCCAGTGACCCCACTGTAGTGAGCTTCCCAAATAATGTTGGAATGCTCACTTGAAGGAAAAAAAAGGTGTCCTGGGTGACATAAGCGTGCATTCTAGAGGTTAAAATTTGGAACTTTCTTACCTTCTAGGAGCATTTGGTTTATGTTTCCAAATTTTGGATCACTTTTTAATGGATGTCGATAACCTGAAGTCTTGTGCCCACAAGAGTTGAGCACACTATTTAGCACCACAATCAGCGGTCAAGTGAGGCAGTTTGCAACATTATTAGTTCTGCCCTTTTTTTACTTGATGTTCAAATGGAATTATTGCAGATATGTGGACCGTTTCCAATGGCGATCGCTCTGCAACTTCCTTTGTGTATGTATGAACTGCAGGGGTCAGTGATCTGTGTGGTTCACTATTTCCTTCCCCAAAATGTAATTGTTCCATTGCAGAAATCCTGCATAATGGAATACATCTCTTTGTCATAGGTGGGATATTTTGAGACTCTATCTCAAAATTTCTCACTCTAATAGGCCACAGAATGCCCCATATTTATAACGCAAGGGGACCAATGCAAATACAGAGTCGAGGGACAGATACAAAATCAAGTAACACCTACAAAGTCAAAGAACAATTAAGGTATAAAATATGACTCCAACGAAAATATATATAGCACAAGTAGAAAGATTGAGCCTCCTTGAAACAAAATATGGCACAATGGTTCTAGGCTTATATTATGAATAGAAAGTACTTCTACTTCCTATAGAAAAATATAATATTATCAATGAAAAAAATTGGTAAGCAATTTTGGTTGGGTTTTCTCTAATTTTTAAAAATCTAAAAATCTATTAAGGAAAATATAATATAATATAATATGTTATAAAGGAATCAATAATTTTTTTGAAGATTTTTTTTTAACGGTAGGCAATAAGTATGTAATATTTCACTTAATTTATTTATTTATAAAATATTATTAATAAATAATAATAATAATAATAATAATAATAATTATTATTATTATTATTATTATTATAACTAATGAGTACATTCTATTAGGCATAATCAATAATTCAATAGAAATGACTACCACTATTCCACGATTAGTATAACTATTTCATAAATTTCACAAGGCCCAACATGTCTCCAACTCTAACCCATGCTAATTGGGACCTAGCCATTATGAAATCAAGCCGGGGAGTCTAAATCCAATCCTGCAACCTTGACATCTTCTCACATTATTTTTTATAATAGAGGAATGCCAAGATGTTCTCCAATATATTGAAAATCATTGTTATTGATGTCAAAGGTTGTCCAAATGAAAGAGAAGATCACATAAACCAACAAAGAAATTGTGATACCTTTCCAACTGTGTATGGCGCTCCCTCCAATTCCATAACAATAAAGAGATATCGAATATTTTGTTAAGATCACCCAACTAAAATACAAGTAGGCTACATTCAGATACCCTATCTTTGAAGGAATATTTACTTCAAATACCTAGATCAAATGGAAACATATTATGATATATTTTTGGAAACATTATACCGTGGTGCAGGCTTTAAACTTTTATAAAAATTATTATAAAGCTCAACACTTAAACCATAACCACCACAACCAAGCTTTGAATTATAATTAAAAGAGGATGCCTCACCTTTATACGAAATCCCAACTCCAAGCCTTCATTTCTAATAGCCATTGATACCAACACATATATGTATAATTTGCACTAGCGCGACCAACATGATTAGTCCTTGGCACTTATACTATTTCCTCCTTCTTGTAGCAATGCAATCACACCATGAGACCTAGGTACCCTGATCCAGACTTATGAAGGAATGCAATAAAATACAGAAATAAAAATAAAAATAGAGATGCAATAGGAATAACACATCATTTCATTAATATCAGATAGTAAAAAATTCTTATAGTCAAAAAGGAAAATAATGTAGCTCGGACGATGGTAGCTTATATCTTCGAAGAGATTTGGTGGCTTTATGCCTCTGAACTACATTAAAATGATGCTCAAGGGCCTTTTTATTATTGAAAAACCTGAGAAAACCCTAAATAACCAAAAACCTAACCCTAGGAGATGAAACACCAAGCGTTTGTGGGCCCCATTGGGTTTAGTTAGGCAACCAACTTCCGGGGGTCCTAACTTGGTCATATTATCTTTGTTTGGTGCATACAATATCTCATCAAAAAGATCTCTATGATTACTACAAGATTTTCCATAGGCCCCTCGACATTTCCATGGGAATGTTATAGACATAAAAAAAGAATCATTTAGGGAGTCGAAACGTATTAAAAAATTCAAGCCCCGAAAAACTACTAAAAATAGCAAAGGCTGCTATAAACAAGAAAACTTATGAAACCGAATAGAGGTCCAGGTGAAATAGGTCGATGGCCACCAATATCCACCTACATCATTCCTCCCACCTTAGGAAGAAATGCTTCACATTGTGTCCAGAGCCTCCATGAGGTTAGGAAACTTCTGTTGAACCTGGTCGATGGTGAACCACTTACCCTGATGAAGGAGTTGGCCTGCTTTGACACCTTGATATATATGAATCCTCTACTAGTGGGTGCTCTTGATCGTTGTCTCCATAATCCAATCATTTGCTACTTGATCCATGTAATCTTGGTTTAACTTTATTCATATTAGTTGTTCGGCAATGTCAAATGTGTCAAGTAATAGTGGAATGTAGGGCCGAAGTTAGTCCACATTGAACACTAGGTGTAGATTAGTAAATGGTGGAATACTATGCTTGAAGGCATTGTCCCTTAAAATTTTGGTGATGGTTTATGGGCCATATCAATGCGGGTGAAGCTTACGGTGGGGTCCAAGGAGGCCCTCCTTCTGCAAATGTAGCCAAACTTTTTCGCCTACCTGAAAGTTCTATGGCACCCGATTCTCATCATGTCATTGCTTGTACTGAGCATTGTTTCTGTCAAATATGTCATGGACCTATTTCGGATGTGCTAAATGCACTTAATGAAGTTGTTACCCTTGTCAACTTCAGATTTCACATGAGACGAATATGTATGAGTATCTAGAAATGGCATGGCCACCTCAACGGGAGATAATGCCTAGAATTCAAAACCCACCTCAAAGTGGCTATGGCCAGTTGAGTTGTTGAGTGCCCGGTTATAGCTATGTTGGACATAAGGGAGGCTTTCATGCCGTGTGCATCGATTCTTCGATTTTTACATCTGTAGGATATGTATAATAATCTTATTGATGACCTTTTTTTGGCTATCATTTTTGGGGGTGGAACGTTGTTGACTTAGTGAGCTTGGGGTTCAACATCGACCAGAGACTTGACCAAAATGTATTGAGGAACATGTTGTCTAGATCTGAGAAAATGGACTCTGGATCCTAAATAACACTCGTTCAAAGAACAATTTAGCAGTGGCTTCTGCTATGATATTATTCTTGTAGGCTTCCATAATGGCCAACTTAGAGAATCTATCTAAGACCACAAAACATAGTCATTTCCATGCTTGTTAGAAGGAAGGCCCGACATGTAATCCATGGAGATGGATTCCCAAGGTTGACTAGGGGTAGGTACCAGAGTATATAGGCCTTGCCTACTAATGGGCGGCTTGGCAATGGCACAAGTAGTGCACAATCTGATGTACTTCTCGTAATATTTTCAATGGTTCATCCAATAGAAATACTTCTGCAAAACTACCACTATCTTCTCGACCCAAATATTTCCAGTGACTCGACTGTAGTGAGATTCTCAAATCATCTTGGCACACTCACTTGAAGGAACACAAAGGTGTCCTAGGTGACATAATAGTGCATCCTGGAGGTGAAAATCTGGAACTTCCTTACCTTCGAAGAGCGTTTGGTATGTGTTTCAAATTTCTGGATCACTTTTATAGAGATGCTTCCAACTTGAAATCTTGTGCCCATAAGAGTTGAGCATAGCATTTAGCGCCACGATCGGTAGTTCGGTGAGGTAGTTTGAAAAATTATTGGTTTTTTCCTTTTTTTACTTGATGTTCAAATGGAATTGTTGCAGATATGTGGACCATCTATGATGGCGATCGTTTTGCAACTTCCCTTGTATATGTATGAACTGGAGTTGTCTGTGATTTGTGTGGTTCACTATTTCCTTCCCCAAAATTTAATGCTTCCATTGTGGCAAGCCTACATAATGGAATACATCTCCTTTTCATAGGTGGGATACTTCATGACTCTCTCTGAAAGTGTATGACTGTGATAGGTCACTGGATGAGCCTGTTGAGTAAGAACTACCCCAATATCATAGTCAGACGCATATGTCTTGATCTAAAATGGTTGCTGCAAGTCTCGTAATGTGAGCACTGGTGCAAAACATAGGCAATTCTTCAACTCTTCGAACACCTTCTGTTGATATTCAGACCAAAATAATTTGGATTTTTATTCTACTTTGGTTACTTGACTAAATTTCCAAGTGATACGAGAGAACCACAATAAAAACATGTGGTAGAAATTATCAAGACCCAGAAATCTGCAGAGCTCTGTTAGAGTGGTTGGGATTAGCCAATCCTGAATGACCTGGATCTTGGATGGGCCAACATGCACCACAAAATCATGAATGATGTATCCTAGATGTTAAACTTGGTTCATGCCAAAAGTGCATTTCTCGAAATCGCTATACAACTTTTGTTGTCGTAGTGTTTGGAGGACCTGTCAAATGTGGTGCTGGTTCTCTTCCTAGCTCTGGTTGAAGATCACGATGTAATCCAAATAAATTAACATGAAGGAATGTTAAATGGTCATAATATTTCATCCATCAACCTCATGAAGGTTGTAGGGTCATTCATCAACCCAAAAGGCATCACTAGCCACTCAAAAAATCCCTCCTTGGATTTGAAGGTAGTCTTCCACACATCGGTGGGTTTGATTGGTACTTGGTGATACTTAGACTTTAAGCCAATCCTGCTGAAATGTCTATTCCCCTTGATTTGGTGCAGGGGGCCATCAATCTGTGGGATCGAATACCTATTGCGGACAATGATATTGTTTAGCACCCGATAGCGAATACAGAGTCTCCAAGTCCCATCCTTTTCTACACCGACACAACCGAGCTCTCACGGGCCAATGAACGAGGATGGATGTGACCTTTTTGCAGCAACTCCTGAATCTACCTCTTCTTTTTTTTGTTCTCCATAATGAGTCCCAATAGATTGGTCCATTGGGTAGTAGCACACCTGGGGTCAGACCAATGGAGTGCTTGAACTAACAATGCATATGTACCCCAAAACATGAGGTGAAGATGTCATTGTACTCCTCCATGACCTTCTACATTTTTTGCTGGCGTGCAGAGGAGCCCTGTCTAGAGGTTGTGGCGACAATCTTCTTCTTACCATAAGGGTAGATCATTAGGAAAAAAATTTCCCAGTTTTGGAAATGAGCTTACTGCATTGTTTTATAGTGATCAAAGAGATGGTGGTAGGTGGTGCTACCTCCAATATCCTATACAACTTATTTCCCAAAGTAAAAATAATATTGTGAGGCCTAGATTCATACACAGCATGTCGCTTCCACATGTATGGTTGGCCTAGTAATACATCAAAAACATCAACAAAAGAAATTTCACACAATTCCTCATATGCGAAGGGCTTGATGTTGTAGGGACAATGACATTGATGGCTGACGTGAAGATCTCATCCTTGAGGAAGCCACCCAATGGTGTACGATTTTCGGTGTATTGAGGAAGCCGGCCAAGGCCCAAACACTTCATTCCCTCTATTGAAATGAGGTTATTTTGGCTCCTGCTATAAAAAATGAACTGCAGCAGGGAATCCTTCACCCACATCTGGGAATGGAAGAGGCACTCCCCCTCTGTATCTTTTGGTTCCTCCTTCTAGATCTTGGTGGTGGAAATGGTGACATTGGGCTCCACATCGATATTATTCTTCCCTTTTTAATTCTCTTAGTTGGGTTTTTACTCAATGTGGGAACATGCATCTAATTCAGAGGCCTTCAGTTCGGCCACGAGTGACTCCCTGGCTCGACACTCACTTGTGTTGTAAGTGGGGCTCTTATGGAATTGACAAAAATTTCTTATGTCCTTATTTAGATTCATGGTGTTTTTCTTTGCTTGCAGCTTTGGAAAGCTTTCCTAGGGCACCATGCATTGCTTTTTTCCTTTTTTTTTACGATTTGGGGGAGCCTTTCCCTTGCTTCGGATATGCATATCCAAATTCTCGCTTATTTTTCTTTAATTTATGATCAATATTGGATGCATACCAACATGATACACCAAGAAAGGAGATGGTTAGGAACTCCATTTCCTACTGAATGTATCTATGCAGACAACTGTGGTACTTCAGAACCAAATATTCTCCGAATATTTGATACCCAACTTTCTGCACAGGGTGTGGAACAGATTCGTGAGCTCATGCACATGTTGATCCCTTTGTTGCCACAACGTATTCCACTGTATGTACTTGTTCTCATAACTCCCCATGGGATAATATCATTCAATGGTGGCCTCTCGGATATAATTACAAGTGGGTACAACCGAGACCAGAGAGGCTTCCCTCTCGTCCTTTTTCTCACAATAGGTTTCCCACTAGTTCTTAACATGGGGGGCCATTTTGCAGAGTGAAAAAGTAATATTTTACCAATTGGAAAAGTCGTGAACTGAGAAATATCATTATAATAAATTCAATGATCTATATATGACATCTACATCTATTTGGCCCTCAAATATGGGAATGTCAAAGTTTACTTGTACCTTTAAAGGAGTGGTGCCGCCTAGTCACTACTAGATGAATATGTGTTGTCGGTGGGTAGTCGTTGAATGATCTAGGAAAAGTTATCCATCATCACATTTCTTTGTTTATCGAGGGCCTTCTTGAGAAATATTTTGATATGATCTCCTTCTCCCTCGTCTTTCATTTCTTCTTTGATGGGAGGTTTGTTGAGGTTTGCAAGGCTCATCTTACAAAGGTTCAACTAGATTTAGCCCTAACTCCTAATATCGTGACCTCGTTGGGGACATGCAAAGAAATAATAAGAAAGAGAAGAACATAATGCTCTGATACCAATGATATAGACTTATGTAGGAATGCAATAAAATACAGAAATAAACATAAACATAGAGATGTAGTAGGAATAACACTTCATTTCATTAATATCAAATATTGAAAAATGCTTATAGACATAATGGAAAAGAAACTAGCTTAGGCGATGGTAGCTTATCTCTAAGAAGACATGTCGTAGCTACATGCCTCTGGAATGCATTAAAAAGAGGCTCAAGGAAAATTTTGTTGTTGATCAACATGAGAAACCCCTAAACAACCAAAAGCCTAACCCCAAGAGATGAAACACCAAGATTTTGTGGGTCACGTTGGGGTTAGTTCAGAAACCAAATTTCTCCGGTCATAACTTGATAATATTATCTCCGTTTGGCACAAACAATATATTATCACAAATATCTCTATGAGTACTACAACGTTTATCGCAAGGTTATAGTCTACAAACCTAAATTAAATGTCGTTTATGGGGTCGAAACTACTCTGGAAGTTGAAGACCTGAAAAAACTGCTAGAAATACTAAAGGCTGCTATAAAAAAGGAAATTGATGAAACTTACTGGAGGTATAGGTGGAATAGGTGGGTGGTTACACATATCCACCTCAATCATCCCTTCTCTATTTATTTTTCAGCTTCTACATGTCAACTCCAATCATACCTTGGTTCACAACAATTTTATCTCTAGAGACATGTCACCCCACCTTGTCTAAATATGTGTGCAAAGGGGATCCTCCAAGAGAGAGACTCCAAGGAATGATAATTATTCATATCAAATTGTTTTCATGCTGTCCCCAACCCTTTTTTGAAAGTTTGAGTGAGTCCTTTACCTTTAGGAGGAGTTAGTGGTATTGTGGTCCCACGTCACTCAACTCATTCCATGTAATTGGCTTTCATGTCACCTTGGCCTTCTCTATATTGGTGCAGTTCCATGTCTGCCTTATGCTCATCACCTTGATGAATTCCTCGGTGTGTTGCTTTTTCCATCATCCAGAGGAAGAAATCCTAGGACACATCACTGTGACGATGTCTCTTAATGGTTCTTTTGATGGGACTTTAGTTTTTTTACACCAATGCTTGAAAAATATTGGATTCTAATTTAAACTCAAAAAAATAAGTATTGTGTGGCCCACTTTTTTACTCTGTTCTCAACTCTATTAGCTATTGTTGCCTCTCCTCTATCACTCCAACAAACCCAACTCATGCAGTCTTATAATCACAGTCCAATTACCCCTTCCTTTGGTTACGAGTATTAAAACAAAGCCAAGGGCATGATCCAATACCCAAAAAACAATCACACACACACATAGGTGTGTGTGTGTGTATATGATTAAGGAATGAAAATAGAGATTGAAAAATCATTGGTTTAAAATTTTGTTTTAGAAAAATCACTCTCACCACACTAACTATTTTGATTGAAGCAATAATTAAATAGATGCATCACTACGGCTCTCTCTAGATCCATAGAAACATGACAGAATGGACCTTTTTGCGTAAGAAGCCACTCCTTGATTGCTTAAGGAGTAAGCCTTACACATCATAGTTCATTTCAAATTTAAAAAGGGGTTGTTTGAGTGGTGGGATGGATTTTTGAAATATTTTGAAATGATTTCATATTCTTTAAGATATTAATCCATTTGGAAATTTGTGGCAAGTATAAATTGTGTGGGTAAAAGGTAGTATAGGGAGAAGAGTACACAAATGGAAGAAATATGAATAGTTTGTACCTATTTATGGAAATATTCCTATCCCAAATCAGTCACACAACCATGATTATGGCCTTTAACACAAACTTTGTTTATGCAAAGCAAACAACACTAGAAAATAGATTTCATGTACAAAGTATTCCACAAATCCTTTATGAAACCTTCACTAACATTTTCTATTACAAACATATAACTTGCAGAAAGCTGAAAGTAGATAATGTAATGTTAAATCCTTTAATATATTCTCACTCACACTTCACTAGTTGCTGCAATTTATATTTTAGAAGAAATTAACAAATAAAATATACACACCACACATTAGATGTTCCTTGAATCACAAAACCATCTAGCATGAAGAAAAAAGTGTTTTCTTATTATTTTCAGTCTTTTAGTAGACTAACATCCCACCCTTGAAAACGTATTTACAAGTGGTATATATAGCAAGAGAGGAACCAACTCCATCTATTCTAAAAATAAGGAAACATTAATTCTAACATAATACATGTTTCAAAAGACATTGCATCCTTATCTCCAAGAAATCTAACCAAAAGGATGGATGGAAAAAGAAAAGAGAAGAATTATGGACTGGAATGCTAAGTGTGCTGCCATGCTGCCCATTTTTCTGCTGAATTTTCTCCTTGTGTCTTGGGTCTTTAATAACCATGTAGCCCCCTGCCTATTGATATATATCGAAAATATCATGTGCGTCAGGGATAATTTTAAGGATGGAAAATTATCTTGAAGTTTCGAAAATTGGTGAATCTCACTAGTCCCTAATATGCAAACTATAAAATGTTTATTGATGTATTTGTAAAATTATTCAAATTTATAATGATATTATATATTTTCTCTATATAATGTTGGCTATTTTTAACGTAAAATAATTTTATATTTTAAAATTTGCGTGAATTATTTTTATAAAAAAATGGAAATTGGCGAATCTTTTTTTTGGAAACACCATACAAAATTAGCCCACCTACGAATATTAGCCCCTAAAATTTTCCATGATGTGTGTGAGGTGTCCATGATCATGAACGAAAAATAAATACCCTGACCAAGATAAGAGGTTTTTTTTCGATATTTGGGGAGGTGTTGTTATATTTGTTGATAGATATCAAAATATTTTAAAACAAGTGCTGTTAGAAATTCCTGAAAAACTTGTAACTTCCCTTGAAATCCTACGTATTCTTTCGAAAGCGTGTTGATACTGGCCACGTATCGGGATGAGAGTCGAGGGGAGAGAAGTGAAGCGTGGGAATGGAAAGTAAGAAAAATGTGTAGGAATGAAAAGATAAGTGGGAGAAGCTATTAAGTGGAATAATAATAAGTTGGAGGAGTAAGTGCATAAAAATATATCGCAATCATAATCACAGAGTGGATCGGAGTGAATACATTATTGGGGCGGAATTGCAATGCGATTTATCGCATATCGGGGATCAGAGATGATCACAAATGGCTAACCATAGGATTTTCAATATGCGATAAGCGAAGTGATATGGAAGAAACAGGTCCTAGTGTTATCGCAATCGAGGGTTTAGGAGCGAAGGTCATAAGGGAGAAACAAAATGTTTTGCGATTTGCGATTGCGATGAGTGATGTGGCGGAAGGTAGGTCCTACGGAGGTTGTAACAAGGTGGTGAGATTGCGACGCGATATATCACATTATCGCATTGGTGTTTAGGATCCGACACATAAATCTTGAGTGACATGTAGGCGATAATGTGATAATGCGATAATGCGATGCGAGCGATAATGCGATAATGCGATAATGCAATAATGTGAAATGGGCGATAATGCGATAATGCAAAATGGGAAAAATGTGATCCGTGATTGCGATTTGTGATATATCACATTAGGGTATCACAATCACAAGAGGGAGCAGAAAACATAAGGCGTGGACAAATAAATTTTTTATTTTGCGATGTGAGAAAGGATAAAGGTCGGAATTTTTTAAGTTTTGTATGGTTTTTTATCTTAGAACAACTGAAGATTCGTAACAAAGGAATTTTTAATCCTAAAATAAAACTATGGAATGGACTCATGACTTAGCAAGAACTGTGCCAACATTGGCTCCACAGGGGAGAGAGCTCTCCCTGCGAGGCTCTAAGAATTTTTTGTAGTTTGAGTGCCTTGTCTAGCCCTTATTTATCCAACGAAAAATTCTGCTCATTAAATCAAAAAGTCCAGCATGCCTAGTAAGTGGGTAATGGATTCATGGGCTAGATTTCACTCTTCTTCAACTTATTTCAACATGACTGAAATATGGAAATCAAACTGCAATACAAAACTGAAAATAAATCCTCGAGTGGCGAGCTTATTCATCCTCCTACTTCTAATCAGGGGAAAAATTTCATAATCAAGTATAATGTGATTTCCAATTCAACCATAAAATCATTTGACCAGTAAATAGAAACTCTTGCATGTAACTATTTGGAAATACCCACAAGGGATATAATATATGCAACAAGAAACAAACTAGAAACCTGTACTTACTGCTATAAACTGTGTGTCATTTCAACTGCTACTATATTGGAGACCCCTACTAAAAATGAATCCATCCAATCAACAACCAGATCATAAAACACATGAGGATTGTCTAGCTGATCCAAAATACCAAGCTGTTGTTGTTTAAAATGTGCCATGTCAATAAAATTGGCCTGCTCTTGTCCTCCTTGCAACAACTCCTTAACTACATATATTTCATTGCATTTAAGGGCAAGAAAACCTTCTTTAAGTTGTTGATTATTTTCTTGGACAACAAACTCGTTAGAGGCACTTAAACTAGTAGAACTAAATGGCAGCAATATATCAGAAGAATTGGATCCATATGGATCTGATCTGTATCCATACCTTTTTCAAACGCTTCATAAAAATTTTCCATAACACTGCTAGAAGAATCTACTTTATCATTCTGAACATAGCACTCAAATTATTCGTAGTAGTTATCAAGAAACAAATCAGATGAATATAGTCCTTTACAAAAATGATGAAACATTTCATGAAATTCCCTTAAATATGAAATAGTACCAGCAAGGATCAGAACCATTTGCGTGCATCTCCATAAAGGGAAAACACAAATATTTTAATGAGGGTTCTTTATGAAACACATCTAGCAAGTCCATAAGCTGATGAAATGCAATGAAGTACTCAATGATATTTTCATCTTCATCTCCTCGAAATCTTAAACGATGATGTGGCCATTCATTTGTAGAAGCCACCAGATTAGGAAAACCATGAATTGCCGAAAATTTTAAAGGAGAAAAACTTTGAGCTAAGATGGCAACAAAGGCTTTCCATATTCTGAAACTATGGAGCTGCCACTGGATTCTTTGTCATGGAGTCATCAGGTGAAATATCACAATATTCAAGTCACCAATTCTTCTTCACCATCAAGAATTGATCATCAACAATAAAGAAAAAGACTTTGGAGAATAATTCGTTTCAAGGCCTTCGTCTCCCTAGCCCTAGTTCTAGTCCTTCTAGGAGCCAGAACTTCAACAATGGAGTCACCAGGTGTAAAGAAGACTAAAAATACAGTTGGAACTATACACCTTAGTACCATAATTATAACTTTGTTGATCACCCAGGGATAAATTTCAATTCTCCTCCCTGACGATGATGCCAAATATATTAGCATAAGAAGTCACTCCTTGACTGCTTAAGGAGTAAGTCTTACACATCATAGTTCATTTCAAATTTAAAAAGGGTTTGTTTGAGTGGTGGGATGAGTTTCTCAAATAATTTTAATTGATTTCATCTTTATTAATACATTCATTCATTTGGAAAGTTGTGGCAAGTATAAATTTTGTGGGTAAAAGGTATTATGGGATAAAAGTACACGAATGGATGAAAGATGAATAGTTGGTACCTATTTCAGAAAATATTCCTATCCAAAATTAGTCACATAGCTATGATTATGGCCTTTAAAAAAAACTTTGTTTATGCAAAGAAAACAACATTAGAAAATAGATTGCATGTATAAAGTATTCCACAAATCCTTTATGAAACCTTCACTGACATGTTCTATTACAAACATATAACTTGCAGAAAAATGAAAGTAGATAATTTACTGTTAAATCCTTTAACAACTTCTCACTCACACTTCACTAGTTGTTGTAATTTATATTTTAGAAGCAATTAACAAAGAAAAGGTACACACCACAGATTAGATGTTCCTTGAATAAAAAAAATATTCAAGCATGAAGAATATTTTTTTTTCTTATTATTTTCATTCTTGTAGTAGACTAACATCGCACCCTTGAAAAAGTATTTACAACTGGTATATATAGCAAGAGAGGAACCAACTCCATCTCTTCTAAAAATAACGAAACATTAATTCTAACATACCAAATGTGTCACAGGACATTAAATCCTTATCTCCTTGAAATCTAACAAAAAAGACAGATGGAAAAAGAAGAAGAGAAGAATTGTGGGCTGTAATGCCGAGTGTAGTGTCATGCTACCACTTTTTCTGTTGAATTTCTCCTCATGTATTTCATCTTTAATAACCATGTAGCCCCCTCCCTACTGATATATATCGAAAATATCATGTGCCTGAGGTGTACATGACCATGACTTAACAATAAATACCCTGTCCAAGATAAGAGATTTGTCCTCCAGCTTTAAGGAGGTGTTGTTATATATGCTGATAGATATCAAAATATGTTAAAAGAAGTGCTGTCAGAAATTTATGAAAAAACTATAACTACCTCTGAAAACTTGCCTATGCTTTTGAAAGTGTGTTGATACTGGCCACATAGCGGGATGAGAGTGGAGGGGAGTGAAGTAAAGTGTGGGAATGGAAAGTAAGCGAAAGGCATGGGAATGGAACAATAAGCCAGAGAAGCTATTAAGTGGAATAATAATAAGCGGGAGGAGTACGTGTGCAAAAATATATCACAATCTCAATCACAGAGTGGAGCGGAGTGAATACATTATCAGGGCGGAATTGCAATGTGGTATATCACATATCGGGGATTCGATCTTATCACAAATGGTTAGCAATAGGATTTCCAATATGTGATAAGTGAAGTGACATGGTGGAAATGGGTCCTAGTGTCATCACAATCGGGGATTTAGGAGCGGAGGTCATAAGGAGGAAAAAAAATGTTTTGTGATTTGAGATTTTGATGAGCGACATGGCAAAATGTGGGTCCTACCAAGGTGGTAACAAGGTGGCGGAATTGCAACGCGCTATATCACATTATCGCATCGGAGTTTAGGATCCGACACATAAATGGTGAGTGACATGCGAGTGATAATACAATAATGCGATAATGCGATACAGGCAATAATGCGATAATGTGAAATGGCTGAAAATGCGATAATGCGTAATGGGCGATAATGTGATATTCTACTGTGATATGCGATATATCGCATCGGGGTATTGCAATCACAAGAGGGAGCAAAAAACATAAGGCGGGGACAAATAAATTTGTGATTTTGGCGGTGCGAGAAAGGATAAAGGTCGGATTTTTTGAAGTTTTTGGATGGTTTTTTAACTTAGAACAATGAAATATGCATAACAAAGGAATTTTTAATCCTAAAATAAAACTATGGAATGGAATCATGACTTAGCAAGAAACTATGCTAACAAGACCAATTTAGGGAAGATGAACGAAATCTCAACAAATATCAAATTTAAATGAATTACATGGAAATCCAAACAAACTCTATTCTAACAAACCCACTCACTAAGGAACCAACTCTGATAAAATATTTTGACATCTCAATTAATCAAATTTTATGAATTCCTCTGCATAATACCCTGAAGTAACAGAGAATTCATGGGCTCCTTCCCATGAGGTTTTCAAGATTTCAACCACTTTTTTGTTATAGTTTGGCAGTCATCCAAATTCATGGGCTCCTGCCCATGAGTTCTTCAAGAGTTCTTCCACTCTTCTGTAATAATGTGGAAGTCATCCAAGTTGCAACAACTACTACGATCCTTCCACTTGACCAAATACTTGTAGTATTCCTTGCCCTTGGTCTTATTAATTAGTCTTTTTCTCCAATATCTTTTGTAGCTGCAAAGGCTCTATTGTAGTGTGTAAGTAACTTTTTCTGACATTGAATTTGTTGTTGTCCATTCTCATTTGTTGTATGCACTTCTTCTCTTGAGTGGTACTTGCATAGGTTTTCAACACTAAAGAATAGAGAGCTTCCATTTATCAATATAAAGTACATAGACTTTACATAGAAAAATATAATATTATAAATAAATCAAAAGAATTGGTGAGTTTTTTTGGTTGGTCTTTCTCTCATTTTGAAAATTTTAAAAATATATTAAGAAAAATATAATATAATATTATAAAGCAATTAATAATTTTTTGTCACATTTTTTCATTGGTGGGCAGTAAATAATTATTATTTAATATTAACGCTGGTTTTCGTTATGGTTTTTTTTTATTGAGATTAAAAATTATGATTAATTTTCTAGACATATATATGTTAATAAAGATGATGTTTATAATGAATCCATTTTCTAATATAAATGGTTCATTCGTGTTGAACATTAATGGATAACGAAACAAATTTAAAATACAGTTGGTTTTGTAATATTAAAAGTTTATTATTCTAGGTGTGAAGTTCATGGAAAAATATTACTTTTGCAAATTATATGGAGTCAACAAGTTCAATGTATGATACGGTATTCCATTTTTTATTTTGTTTAAAAAATTTTGAAGTTTTATATATATATATGTATGTATGTTTGGATATGATTTTTTATTTAAAATGTAAGCATATTTAATATAAGGAGAACACTTTTAAAAAATTATCAGTAAATTAATGTAAAACGAGACATTTTAAAGTGTTTGAATTTTAATTAAATAATTAAATTTAGAGTAATATTTTTCCAATAAATAATTAGATAATTGTGTAAGATAAATATATTGTGTATTATTATTTTATTTTATTATGTAAGTGATTATATATAATATAAATAATAATTTTCTATAGTTAAGGTTTTTTCTTTTTACCTTAGAAAAGCATATTTTTTAATAGAGTGCTTCTCCTCTTACATTTGTAAATATAAGAAAGATATTTGATTTCGTAGGATTCTTAACATACTAGATAATATATAAGCTTTCATACAACTCTCAACCTAAGAAATATAATATGTAAGCTTTTCAAATATGAATGATAGATGACATTATCATCTCCAACATGTTGTTCCCAAGATTAAAATTTTTCATCTCATAGTGACAAATTTGAGGTGAAAGAGACAAAAATTACCATACTAAAACTAAAAAATTAGCGTAAGTGTCCTTGTACAAAATAAACTAGAAATAGAATATCAAAAAACATAACAATTCCAAAATCAAGCTGAGGAATCAAAACCTGATCCTAGAACCTAGATGAGTAATTTGGCGTCCTTTGAATTTCATTCTTCCCTTAGAGGAATCCCACAATGTTGTTCAATCTATTGAAAATTGTTGTTATTAATTTCAAAGGTTGCGCAAATGAAAGACCCAATTACATATTCAAATAGAAAATTCCTAGATATTTCCAATGGTATGTGTGACTCCCTATAATTCCATAATAAGAAGGAGATATGAAATATTTTGTCAATATTCCCAAATCAAGACATGGAAAAAATGTGAAAAGTGAAGGAGAGATATATGATGAATACTTATGCTTAGGAATCTCCAGGGCCAACTAAGGTCAACATGCTTAACATAGATTAAGGTTGTATATTAATTAGTAAGCCTTCAATTTAAATAATAAAAATTGTTGGTGGAGATATCTTTGCCCTTACAAGTTTTTAGGAAGTCCAGATCAATCGATCTTATTTTAATTAATATTCTTAGTTTTCAAGTGAATAAACCTCACAATGGATACCCCTTCCATATTGGGTTGAAATTGTAGTATTCATTTTTATCTAATTGGATTTATTAATAGATATAAGAATATTCATAGATATGATATTTAATATTGACATTTCAAAGCCACTATCCAAGTTCATTATCAAGACATGAAGAAAATGTGAAGAGAAGACCAGACACATAGAGTGGATACATATGGTTAGGAAACCTTAGGATCGACTAAGATAAAAATATATAAAATAGTCTAACATTTTATACTAAATATTAGACCTTAGAGATATATAACAAAAAATTGTGGTAGAGATATATTTTTCCCTACTTGTCCTTATAATGTGAAACTTGTTGGAAGAATTTAATGAAAGAAAACATGGCGTATAATTTTGAAAAATACTTAGCTTAGAAAAAATATTTTTATAGGAAGTGTCTCATCATTTGCTTCATTCATGTCAAACCAAGAACACGTCTCTTTTAAGAAAGTATGAGTAGAATTATTACACTTATAGTGTATAATTTAATGAATGTTGAAACATTTTAATGATATCAAGGCTATAAACATGTCAAAACTAGATTTTGTTGAAGTTCATGGAAATATGACTTAGACCTATCCTCAAGTTTTGTTAGCACATGAAGGCTAGCTAGCAGTGTTGCTAGTCAACAATGGATAAGTTATATCTTTTTTTTCCCTATGGTCATAGATCATTAAACACTCAGTGTTACAGGTTTTCAGGGATTCATGCTTCTAAGGAGGTTTTTTAGAGAAGGCCTTCATGTGCCACACCTTGACCATTTACACAAAAATTTCTTCAATTTGGATGGAGGTTTTAGGGTGAAATATTAGTCCATCCACCATGTTATACCTATAAACAAACTCATAGTTGGTACCATGGTTTCTAGAGGAGAAGAATTGGTTTGGATACCTTGTACATATAGATCTAAAACAATTATTGGAGACAATATGTGCACATGGTTTTTATGAAGTGAAAATAAATTTTAACACTAGAAATCACTTATTTAAGTGGAAAAATTTTGTTATAAATTAAGATATACCTAGACTAGCTTACCATCACCATTTTCTGGGGATGAATAACCAATTTTCGGGAAAAAAAGTATAGAATAATCCTTAAATTTTGGAGGGATGGGCTATGTATCTATTGGGAGATAATTCACTAGAGACAATCACAAAAATTCTCTATATGGGAGTACCTATGAATGGAATTCGATCCCTATTACCCCTAGGACAAACAAAAATTATACTAGTTGGGAATATTAAGAGTTGCACATGGAAGGAATTTATTCATAATTTTGAATGTGTCATTTAGAATCATTCTCTCCTTAATACAAATAAAGATAATATCTAGAGGTGAAATAACCCCATTGGCCTCTTTTGTTGAAATTACAAAAGTTCAACAAATTTTTCAAAAGGAAAACAAAGCAATATTTGGGAAGTTTTCACTTTAAAAGAGTGTAAACAATGCAATTAAACTTATGACGAATAAAATCATAACAATGGATATGAAATATATTTTATTTTATGAGGTTTTTATTTTTGGGAAATGATTCATCAATTGACAAAGGTTATTATTCCATGAGAGCATATATTATCATGTCCTCAAGCAATTGCTTGATGCATATAATTAAGTCAAATTGTGTGGTATTCTTAATAAACATATATTTTTGGGACTATTTCATACTCATGGATGCATTTTTATAGGTAGATTGATTAGACAAAATGCAAGTAATATTTTGAAATATACCATTCTGGAAATACCTAGAGATACCATAATTATTGTTACTATTTTACCTAGAGAAATAATAATTATTGTGACTATTTTACCCTAAATGTCAAAGGAAAGATTGGTAATTTCAATTATGTTTTTTACGTCTTCTAACTTCCATGCCTTAGTATTAATTAATGAGTGATAAACCTCACTATAATGAAATATCGTTTTCCTTCCTTTCATATTTCAAGAATCACTAGTAATGAAACCGGTGCTACGTCACATGGAAGGCCTATTCCTATATATAGAGAGTGCTAGGGAAGTTTCAAAGGACACACTATTGTAGGAAGTAGGGATATCTTTTATATGAAGCTAAATCATTAAATTCTCCATCATAGGATATATGTATTTATTCAAGCACCCAAGCCTTCAAAAAGAGCTTTCTTCAATAATGTTAGGGTCATTCTTAAGGCATCTTAAATAATTATAGGGTTTCATAATTTTCAACAATGCTAATATTTTATCATTGAAATTGATGAAAAAATTATATAACAACTCGAAAGGAAACGTAATCTCAATATTTTTTGGATTGGTGCAAGTCTGCATTCAAGAGGTCCCATAGGACACATCATCCAGAAGCTTCTTCCCTGAGTGTTTTCAAATGAGGCGCAAGTCCAAAAGTCACAGGGTGAATAGTTGACGAGATAGGGGGACATGCAATTGGTAGGTATCAACAACAAGGTGGCATGTCGGTGGCAGGTCCCAACAATGAGATGGTACCTTTGCGTCCCACTAAGGACATGTAACCTTGTAGGTTTTTCCACAAAAAATTCCAGAGGGGTAAGTTTATGGTATCAATATTTTATGTCTCTGAGAGATGCAAAAATTCCTTCCCATTGAAATTAAAAATTCACATCCTCATTCCACAATTTTTGTAAAAAAAAAGGCCCAAGACCCCTTCCTTCCATGTACCAGTGGCATATACCAAAGGCCACATGCTAGAATTTCATTGGAGCATAACATAGTGTGGAGAATACGTGGCATGATGATGTCAACAAGGATGATGTTGAAAAAGCATTGAATGAGACACGTCATGTTGATTTAGTTTTTTCATGTTCCTAAGTAGGACAAAAATGAGTTACATGTGGTACCACTTAGAGATGGACAAAATGAGTTACATGTTGTACCACTTAGAGTTGCAAATGTGGTTTTGTACCACTTAGAGTTACAAATGTGGTAGTAGTAAGAAGGTGGTGTACTATTTGTATACGACATAATACAAGAGGTTTTAGGAGGAGGACAACGAGAAACAATCGATATTTCCACATATGAGGGAATGCGATTATTTCCTAACATGTTACAACTCAAGTTTTTTGTCTTGAGATTTTTTTCAAATGATTTCACCCTAGTGATGATGTCATCGAAGAAGTATTTGAAGGGGTACCATATGCAATAGATGGGGAGACTGAGTCTGGGATATAATTATTTACAACATTTGAAAATTTTGTCATCTGATTCAAGGCATTACCAGGGAAAGGTTTTGAGGTTTTTTCATGTGCTATAGCTCTAGGGGTGTTACACAAAATTTTTGTCACCGTCCCTGCAATCCCCATCCCGCACATTAGAGTACCATTTATGTGACTTATATGTAGTGTCATGCCTTGACAAAAGTGTCATTGCATCCCTTGCCATGACAAGAACATTTCCTCTGTTGACTATTCCTGGAACAGACCATCAAAAACACATGATGTTGGGTCAGCGCTGGTAGGTAGTTATGGCCTCACCCATAGAGAAATTAGCACTGGGCTCCATGCCCATTGGCACTTTGTCTCAGTGGTATACCCGCGTCAAGCTGTTTTTGTAATTTTTTTAAAAAATATAAGTGAAGTTTCCATTGCCAACCACTTCGTGAGTAGAGTCAGCATGGGTTGTTCGACTGAATAACATCAAACATCTTCCTTTGGCTTCTTGTTTCCTACATTTGAGCAACCTACCAAAGGATAAGGCATCCATTAAACCATTTGAGGGATCCCAACCTCCTCCTCCTCTCCTATAAATACATCTCTCTCACATAGATGCAGCCAACTGAACTTTTTGTACACTAGCTGAAATGGTTGAATAGCTGAACATGAGTCTAATATAGTTGGTGTGAGATATAGTAGAGAGAGATCTATTGTCAAGAGAGAGTCTAGGCTTATCGCCTCACCATGTCCAATTCCCCGAATAATGCTCGAGACGCGTTTTTACTAGACCCGCTGAAGGAGGCTGCAAAATCAAGGCTATTTTGCTTGTAAACTCTCTCTCTTATTAATACATGACTGATGTTTTGGTTCTCATTTTGGGTTTGATATGATTAATCTTGTGCAATACATTTAATTCTCCTTGACCAATTAGATAGTTATGAATGCAAGTATTGTTTCGTATGCTGCTATCGTTCTCTGATCCTTGTGCAGGCACCTGAGTACCATCGTTGAAGCACCATGACATGTTGGGACGAGATCAGGAGACTGTTGCCACAGGTATGACAACTGCATTGGAACAAAGTAGGACATCTATCCTAACTCAGTTTCATTCATTAACTAGGAATCAACGCATTAGGATGTCCTCTTGCTGCTAGACCCACCCTAGGGCTAGAGGGATCACCTTTGTTCACAAAGGGGATTTACCTACACAAAAATTTGGCGACTCTGCTGGGGACTAGTGTGTGTTTGTCATCTCGTTGTTCCTCGAGAATTTTTCTTGTCGAGTTGAATTTGGTAGTTTAATCATTTTTCTTCTTTTCTTGACTTGTCTGACTGTTTTCAACCATCCTGTTCAGGTCCAAAGTGTCAAGTCTAACCTCTACTCAGTGGTTCTATTTATTTCCCATGGTTTTCTAGCTTGGGGCTGCTTTTCTTTGAATAGTTACGCTGATTGGCACATTTTGTTCTTGTCACATGTGTGCTAACCCCTGTTTATCACCAATTATAGCTAAACAGTCGCGCTGAATCCTGTAGGATTGAATTTGGCCTATTTTCTGAGGTTTTTTTAGTGTTTCTTGGCTCTGGATTGGGTTTTTACCTTGAAATTGGTCTACTGGGATTGTTTTGACTCTGTAGTCTCAGTCTTGTCAGTTGTTTGTCAATCACCTTATGAGTGGAGTTTGTTGCCCTAGAATTTCTAGGTGCCTTGTGCTGTTTGTTCGACCCTCTCCTCACTGAGCATTCTGAGTTAAGTTCGAGTCGCTTTGATCTTTGGCGTTTCAATTTGTTGAATGATTGTGTTAGTCTTTATTTTGGTTCTTCATGTCTTTGGTTTGTTGAATGATCACTTTTTTTTTTCGTTTGGCTCTCCATTCGTCACTTGGAGCATAGATTACATTGTTCGTTGGATTGTTTCGAAAGCCCTTTGTTTGATTGGAAGAGTGCATCCTTGTTTTGAGTGTGTTTTATGTTAGTATTGCATTGATATATTTGTTTTAGATCATTACATTTGTAGTGCTCAAAACTAGTGTTTATTTTTGTTTTTAGTGTAATAGTGCATTGTGTGCTTCATTCATCTAAAAATAAAAAAAATTCATTATTTCGCTTAAATTGAAAATGAAAATGTTGTTTTGCATTAGAAGATTTTAGTGAGCTAAGAAAGAATTTTCATTTTGTGATTTGGTTGTATTAGATGCATTAGTGAAATTATTTGTGTTATTCAATTGATTGCTACTTTGTCATGATTTTTTTTCCTTCTCTTAGCTAGCATTCATTGAATGGAAATGATTTTCTTTTGCATGTAGAGTGCATTTAGGAATTCGAGATCACATTTGTTAAGGCCTTGAAATTGCAACATTAATTCAAGATCAACCTTAAAAACTAACACACATATCTTAGAGGTCTAGGCTAGTGACGTGTTCCGGCGTCGTTTAACCTAGTAGCTGTCATTTTCCATCTGGCATTAAACAACACTAGCATGGACTTGTGGTCCCCATACTGTCACATATATAAAGTGAGACCCTCATAGGTTGCAATCTTTTATCCATAGGAAGCTGAGTCCGCTGCCCTATAACCGTGACACATCGAACACTACATTTGGGGAGACTTCCTGCACGTACGTCAAGTCCTTGGTAATTTTTCTTTCATTTGATCACCTAGGTGTATATTGCAGTTCACGGAAACTTGGTACACCCTCTTGCTTAGATTACTTGAGTAGTCATTTTGGTCTTTTCGTGACTCTCTAAAAAGTGAAAAGATCATTGAGCACTTGACCTTTCTTGCTCGTTCAATCTGAAAATGACTACAGTCATATTTTGTTTATATCTCGACTCTTAAAACATGAAATAGCAAATTTTCAGTTCAATGTCATAAAATTGACTGCCTATGATCACATGCCCATTAAAGATATTTTCTTGGCTTGTTTTTAGTAGTTCCTTAATGTTTGGTCTTGAAACCTTGAATAGGCTATCTTGTTTCCTTTATGTTTCGAAACATAGTCACAGTGGTGGAACCACCAGTTTTGTTATCCTCTTCATTACCCCCTAGTGGTGATCCTTCACCCGAAATTTCCTCAGAAGCATCTCAACTCACTAGGTCTACTGATTTCTAGCAGTCTCTCCTTCCGAGTATCTTAACTCTAGCTACTCGATCCCCTCTTGATGAGCCATCTGATATCAATTGGCAACCTCGGGGCATTTCATTTGGTTTTGGGAATGAGGAATAATTCCATCCTCTTACTTCAGAATCACCTTTACTAGCTACTTCCTTTCTCGACACTTTTCATCGTCTTTTTCATGATCAAATGTCTTCATCTGATATGGATTCTTCAAGTATTGTTAGTAGTGAATAGCTTTATGTTTCTACAAGAGAATATCAGCTCCCTCCGCAGAGCTTTCCTTATGTCTCAAATCAACCTTCCTCGCAACCAGTGTCTCTCCCACATGGTTATCATACTTTGGGTCACATCACATCCGACATTCAATCGTTGTATCAGAATCCAACATGGACCGATACGTCAACTCGTTCCGTGAGTTCAGTTGTCTTGGTATCGGGGGCATCACCCTCGACTCCTGTGACATCGACGATTGTAACTTATATTCCCATTTGGCCCACTGTCTATGTGACTTCATCTGTGCCAATTGTTAGTATGACTCTGTCATCATCTGGGCCTTCTGTTGTCTGTAGGTCTATTTTTATCAATCCCATGATACATGTTAGGCCCACCGGGAGTGGATCACAACCTATGTTGTGGAAATCCTGCCTACTTGCACTACACCTATGGTTTCTACTTCTATTCCTAGAGGTTATACATTTGATGAGTATCTATTGGCCATTCAACAACCATATTCTACCTCTCAAGGTCCTCAGTAGTAGAATTATACCCCTCAAGGTTCTCAGCAGTTAGCAGCTTCTGGAAATCCTCCACATCATTACGTCATATATGGTAATCCTATTTATTTTCCTCTGATTTATCCCAGTCAGTTCACATACCAAAAGGGACAAAGCTCTGGTTCAAAAGGACAACCCTTCCAGGGACAACCTTCGATCCAGTAGGGAAAACCCTCTAGTTCTTAGGGACGACCTTACAGTCTACAAGGACAACACTTCCAGGGACAATCTTCAGTCCAACAAGGACAACCCTTTGGTCCTGCTAGTCAGTCTCATGTTCAACAAGGTGCATAGTATTTCCTTGGGTGGCAAATCTATCCACAACAGGGACAACCTTTTGTGCAACAACATCAACCTTACATTCAGCAAGGCCAAACTTTTTTACAAGAAGGACAACCCTATGGTCTTGCGCCAGGTCAACCTGGTCTTCAGGGGCAACCTGGCCCATCCCAACCATTAGGCCAACCTTTTCAAGAAGGGAAATTTGGTGGACCTCAGTATCCAAGCCAACATGCTTTGGAGGCACAGCCTGCTCAACCTCAGTATCCGAGTCAACCTACATCCTAGAGACAACCTGTTTAGCTGCAAGGCACAACTTATCTTCCTCCAGGTGAATCTTAGGTCATATATAGTGCACCCCAAGGTGTTGCATACATCCCTCAAGGTCAATCTCAGATGATATATAATGGTCCTGAAGGCCCTGTGTATCTTCCACCAAGTCAAACTCAGTTATTGTATAATGCACCTCAAGGCACTGCTTTCATTCAACAGCAAAATCTGTATGTTTCTCAGAAATGACCTCGGTGGTATGCTCAGAATCAGTACCGTGTTCCTCAACCCATGTATGGGCAGAAATTTCAAGCTTATAACCCCTATGGACAGAATCCTCTGGGACAAAACATATGGGGCCAGAATTTCTCTCAACCTGGGTGGAATTCGAATGTTGGTCTTTATCAATGACCTGTAATGCCTTTCAATACTCAATTACCTTTCCTCGCTACGTTGGAACTGTTCGATGTGTTGAAGCCGACGAACGATCCAATCCTTCATAATCCATATTGGCCTCCAGTTCCAAACAAAATTCCTAGCGATTGTTCCAAATTTGAGGGCAAGTCCGGAGAAGACCCCCAAGTGCATGTTATGACTTACCACCTTTGGTGTTCCTCTAACTCTTGGTTTGAAAATTCTATCTGACTCTATCTTTTCCAACAGAATCTTACTCGTGCTGCTACCAAGTGGTACATAGAATTATCTCATGGTGTATTCCAAGATTTCAACTCTTTAGCGATGTCGTTTCTCATGCACTTTTAGTTGTCGGTTCGGTATGAGACTGGGATGCACCTCCTCATATCCTTGAAGCAAGATCGAGATACCCATATCTGTGATCATATTCATGGATGGAGGCATCGTCGTTGCCTGATCAATTTTGATATTCCTTATCAGCTTCTAACTAATTGGTTCACTACCTCCTTCATTGCTCTGATTGCTAAGGACATTGCTATGGGGGCATGCTTTGCTGAGGAACAAGCCATTTATCATGCCCAATACCTTGATCTTATGTACTTTCAGTCTAGAACATTGTACAAAATCTTGCCTGGTGGTCCTATACCTGGAACTTCCAAAGCATCAGCGATGCCAACCATCGAAAGTATCATCAGTTCCGTGTCTCAAACTTCTTGGAAGTCTTCTCCTCTGAATCTTGGGAAGCAAAAATCTACTCCTTTCGATGATACTTCCTCTCAGAAAACCCCAAATTCTGGTAAAACCATTGAAGTAAATGCCATTCAGGCCAATCCGCAGATAGAACTTCCAGGGGTAAAAGGAAGGGTAAAGGTAAGGCCAAAGATGATACCCCAAAATAGGATTCTCAGAAAAATCATGCTGATGATGGTTCACAATGTAAACCGAAGTACCCTTACTTGAATTTTGATGAAGAGCGCTACACCAAGGACTGTCTCTGACGGGTCGAAGTGAGTCGGCTTCTCAAAGGCACCCAAGGCACTCTGGCTATTCTCAAAGAACCTATTCCATCATAGCGGACTCAGTTGGTAGAGAAACCTCAGTCCTCTACCCCATTTGGCTCTCAAGTTTTCATGATGGATGGTCCTACATCCGTTTCTATTGCTACCCGTTCGAAAGATTATACCGAACCGCGTTAGGCAGCGGGGAAAGAGATCGTTGATGGTCGTCCCCCTCTGCCTGCTTCTAGCCCTCTTCAGATTGAAAGGCCCAGTATTGAGCCCGTTGTACACCCACCTTCCAAAGGTGTACTCCATAAGTATTCTTATAATCCTAACACCTGTGCTACTCAACATTATAGTATTTTTGAGGATTTGGCTCAGGCGCCATCTGTTATGTCTACATTAGAAGTACTTCATGGTTTTCCATCTCAATGGGACCTTTGTTATCTGCCATCAGTGGGGTTGATCTCACCAGTTCGAGTCTTATCACTTTCGACTTGGAGAATTTCGTTCCATGTCTCCCTCATCAACTTACGTTGATCATCAAAGTTGGGGTTAACAGATTGAATATCCATCGAGCGTTCATGGACAAGGGTGTGTCTACGTGCGTCATGTCATTTTCCTTTTGGGAAGCCATTGGTTCTTCAGCTCTCAATTCATCTCCAAATTCTATAGAAGCGTTTGATGGAAGGGAATCTAAACCACTTGGTGTTCTCACTACTTTACTGATTACTCTATAATGGAAGATAGTTAGCGTCGAGATTGAACTAGTTGATGCCAAGCTTAATTACAATCTTCTCCTCAGTCACAGTTGGACTCACACCATGTTGTGCATTCCGTCCACTCACTTTCATGTTCTGAAATTTCCACACTAAAGAAAGATCGTGAATGTTAGTTAGTTGTATTTTTTCACTTCTTCATCTTCTGAGAGAAACGTTCTGTATGTAGATAAAATTCCTATACCTTAGGAGAGCATAGGGTTGAGTCCCTTCAAAGATCCTACCCTTATGGGTATTTTTCCTCTTCCTCCACCCAACAATTTTCAGGTTAATATGATCTCCAGGTCTTCTGATCCATGGATCATCCCTTCACCTGAGTAGATTGATTCATTTGGAGACTCGATGTCATTAATTCTGATCGAGATTGATTATTTTGAACTTATTTTGGCTTTAGATCCTTTGCCTCCTAATCATGCTCCTTTGGGCATGTCTCTTGACACTTATTATCAATCCCCTTGGCTCGGCGATTCGAATTCGCCCGATCCCTTGAGTGAGATATTTCCCTTTGATGAGGCCATCATGGAAACTATGCCACTTGAGGATCCTCCTTGGGCAGATATTCATCATTGTTCCTCGTTCATGCCTGGCCTTGGGGCCATGTCTACATGTCTCGAGAGGTTTTCTTCTCAAGTTCCTTCTCCTCTGCTTCAAATTCCCATCCTAACACACGAAGTATTTATGGAAGGTAACTTGGGAAAAATCACACAAAGGATGCCTATCGACATCTCTGTTAAATCAAGGGTTGTCGATAACATCCATATTGGGATGACCTGTTCTCCCTATGAGATTCAGGTCTATAGTAGTCTCTTCCACAAGTTTCACGATGTTTTTGCATGGTATTACGAAGAAATTCCCGGCATGGATCCAAGTATAGTGGTGCATGAGATTCTTACCTATCCTAGTGCAAAGCCTGTTTGCCAGCATCTTCATTCTGTCCAGCCTAGAAAGGCAGCTACTATTAAGGGAGAAGTTGAAAAATTTCTTAAAGCTAGTTTTATGTATCCGATTCCCTTGACCAAATGGGTTTCCAATATTATTCCTATAGGTAAGAAGTAGGGTACCATTCATGTCTGCATTGATTACTATGACATTATCCATGCTTTCCCTAAGGATAATTATCCAAATATTTTTATTGATCAAATCATTGATGACTGTGCAGGGAGTGAGATTTTTTCCCTTATGGATGGGTTTTGTGGGTATAACCAGATTAATATTCTTCCAGCTGATCAATACAAAACCGCTTTTATCTGTCCTTGGGGTAATTTCGCATATGAAAACTTCTCTTTCAGTATTAAAAATGTTGGGGATAAATTTCATCGAGCAATGTCGTATGCTTTCCACGATATCAAGTGCAATTTTCAGCCTTATCTGGATGACTTTTCAGCTCATTCGAATACGCGTAAAGACCATCCCGATCATCTCCGATAGATTTTTCTTCACTGTCGACGCTATAACATCCGGCTCAATCCGCATAAGTGTGTCTATTGCGTTGACTCCAGTAGACTCTTGGGGTTTATCATTTCCAAAGACGGGATTCATCTCAATCCACTCAAATTTGAAGCTATTGTTAGTCTCCCCTCTCCTTCCTCCTTACATTAGCTCCAGAATCTACAGGGGAAAGCTAACTTCTTGCGTCGTTTTATACCTAACTATGTTGAAGTGGCCAAAGGCTTTACGCGATTACTGAAGCAAGGTGTCCCATACCTCTGGAATGAGATCACCCAAAAGTCCTTCGATGCAATGAAGACATTGCTGGTCAATGCTCCTCTGTTGTATCCTCCAAATTATCATCGCGAGTATTCCCTATATTTGGCTACAACATTTAATAGTACAATTGTTGTGGTTTTGCTACAAGATGATGATCATGGTGATGAACATGTCATTTACTATCTAAGTCTCAATATTCTTGATGCTGAGACACATTGTGCACATGTCAAGAAGTTGTCGTTGGTTGTCGTTCAAGCTGTCCAATGTTTTCGTCACTACATTCTGTTACGCACAGTGATTGTGATTTCTAATTGCAACCCTATGACTTACATATTGACTCGTCAATCACTGGGGGGAAAATACTCGAAGTTGATTTTCATCCTCCAAGAGTTCGATTTGGAGTTCACTACCACCAAGTCGAAGAAGTCATTGGTCTTCACCAATTTTATCTGCTTTCTCCCTTCTAATTCTGCTCTGTCTGGTTTCGAGGAACACATTCCGGACGACACACTTTTTCTTAGCACCCTCGATCCTTGGTACGGTGATATCATCATATATATTTAGACTTCCACGTTCTGATTTGAGTTGATGAAGGATGCTTGTTGATGCATCCGCCATCACTCATAACCCTATCGCATAGTCGGAGATACTCTCTACTGCATCGGAGTTGATTCCATTCTCCGTCGGTGATTGACTCTTGAGGAGGCTGAAAAGGTCCTGAATGATTATCACAGTGGTGCCTGTGGTGGTTACATGTATGGATATGCTACTGTACAAGATATTCTTTCTGTTGGCTATTTCTGGCCCAACATATTTAAAGACTGCATTGCTGTTGTCTGTAAGTGCCATGATTTCTAGATCTATCAGTGCAAGATGCATGTGCCACCTTCCCATCTTCACCCTGTCATTACTGTTGGTCTCTTTGCGAAATGGGGCATCGATTTTATGACGTGTAACCTCACTCGACCGGGGGGCATTCTTATATCATCGTAGACGTAGAATAATTCACTAAATGGGCCAAAGAATGCCTACACTTACAGCTGAGAGTAAGACAAGAACATAGTTTCTATTCAATCATGTCATTTCTAGGTTTGGTGTCCCTCAAGCCATTGTTACCAATCATGGTTCCCATTTTCAGCATTACATGGTGGCTGAGTTGACTTCCAAGTTGGGTCTGCGTCATGACAGCTCAAAGTTGTACTGAACTTAGGGCAATGGCTAGGCTGAAGCTGTGAACAAATTTCTCATCACTATGCTTCAACGTATGATTGGGATGCACAAATCAAACTGGCAGCTCATGTTGTTTTTAGCTCTCTAGGCTTACCTAACCTTAGTGAAGGATGCGACCGAATTCACTCCATTCCAACTTGTCTATGGTTTGGAAGCTACCCTTCCAATTGAATGTGAAATTCCTTCGCTCAAACTAGTTGTTGAATTGTTACCGAATACTTCACCCGAAGAAGAGCATATTCTATATTTAGAGAGGCTTCATGAAACTCGCTGCTTTGCTGCTCTGGTCATAGAAGCACAAAAAAATCTGGTCAAAGCTCATTTTGACCAATCAATTTCCCCTCATCCCTTTATAGAAGGAGACCTCATCCTCCTGTATGACCAAGCTCACGATAAGCTGGGGGTAGGAAAATTTCAACCGATGTGGCATGGGCCCTACATTGTTAAGTGTGTTTTACAGAATGGGGCTTATGAGATTATTTATTATGAATTTCATCCTCTGGATCAGCCCAAAAATGGGTTGTATCTTAAAATTACTATGCATGAGTCATTCGTGCATGTTTCTTTGTACATGTGTTTTTTCATTTTTGTACATTTTTGGCTTGGTTTGCTTTACGAGCATTTCCTTGCTTATTGGATCATTGCTTATTGTGTAGATTTCTATTAACCCTTGTGTCGGTTTCGCGAATGGTTCTTCCTGTAGAACCCGGACTATGTCTTCAACAACCTGGGTGATTTATGATCTTGCTGGTGAGTTGATAGACCTTCAAGGTATCTGTCTAGGATGAACCACAAACAGTGTCATTGAAGAGAGTGTTATTATTGAACTATTAACCGAGGTCATTTCTCTCGCCATTCGTGCATTAATTGTTAAACTAGACTCACAACTTGTTGTTCTTCAGCTTAATGGGCATTATTCTATTAGAAGTCCTCAGATCTTAAGGTTGTATTTGTGTGTTCGTTTACAAGAAAGACATTTTAATTACATTACATATCAACAAATTCATAGACGAATGAATGCGTCAGCTGATACAGTAGCTAATATTGTATTAGATAGACATCTGCGTAATTTGTAAAAAAATCATCATGACATGGCAACATCCATACAGGAAAATAGCTGTATGTATATATATATATATATATCGAGTGTTTTCATCCACGTGCACCATAAGTTCAAAAAATATGTATGTTTCGATTATATCCTGAGACAATATGTCTCTCAAAAAATATGCGGAAATAAAATCCTAGGTGTTTAGTCGGCGTGATGCTCATGATAACACGTCATTTCCCATTTCCCATACAAGTCACCTCAATAAGCGGTGAACATGGTTCGACAGCCCTACAATGTGTCTCTGGTACACACGAGGGACATCGTCTAATCTTTCATAGTCAGGGATCCCATGGGAGATTCCCTCCAAGTTTCATATGATTTCATCCTCCTCGCCTCCCTCACATGGAGGGGCCGCATCAAAGTCACTGGGAATCCTACGTGCTATCAGAGACATGCCTGCAAGTATTTCTGGGCCGACATCTGTAGTTACATGGATTAATGTCAGAACATGCATAACAAAAAGAATCATAATACTCAACATAAAAAATGAGTCTTACCCAATGCTTCGTCCAAATATTCTCCTACTGGGAGCGAGATATCTACTTCACTGGTGAATTCCGTGCTAGAATAGGTCCAGTCCTCCACGAAAATCAGGTGTCAGCTGAAGCACTTAAAAAACTATGGTCTCCAGGAAATCTATTGACTACCCTCTCATCTTGACATTAAAGCTTCCCAATGGACCATCCATGGTTCCTGGGCTGGTGGTGTCAGAAATATCACTTCCTCGCATTGGAAAATTGGTAACCATTCCAAGATGAAAGGTAACAAGATGGACCCATAGCCAAATTGATTCAACTTACCATTCTTGCATTTTGTCAACTAGAATTTTATGTTGATTTTCATTGCCTCTGGCCAATTGTAGAACATTAGTGCCATGCAATCCACTGTAATAATTAATTTTATTTTTGTGGCTTCATGTGGAGCCTGAACTCCAACAGCTTGTGTGATGGTGTGTAGCACTACTCTAACTGCTAGTTCGGGAATGGTTTGGATATCCACCTTCCCACTTTTGGATCCATTCCATTCTTGTAGGCACACTATGTCGATAACCATACTCATGTTTTCCATTATGGGTCATGTACCTGTCAGGATTAGTACTATCCCCCTCCGCAACAATCTCGGTATGAAGTAAATATATGAGACCTCAATCTCAAGTTCCTGATTGCGAATAATGAATATTTCCTGATCAATTTCCTAAACACTGATCAAGTACTACAATAGCTCTGGTTGAGCTCTGAGAAATGGTGCCATAAATAATTTCTTGAGCCCGTAGTCCCTGAGAACTTCCATACATCTCACACTGCCCATGGCTTCCACATCTTCTTCACTATGTTCTCATTCTTTCCATTCGATCACCATTTTGCTCTTTCACACTTACAATAACATCCATATGGTTGTCATTAGCCAAATTAAATTCTTTTGAACTTGTTAAATTGGGCTCATTGTTTGAATTTTCAAGCTAAAAATGGTAGTCGCGGTTGGTGCGCCCTCGTTATATTTTTGGGCAGTTGGTGCAAGTCTATGACCAATACCTGCACTGACTTTCGCACCCTAATTTTTTGCAAAAATTCCCCCTTATATCTACAAAATGGGTTGTAGGTAATGAAAATGCTATCAAAATGCAAGGAATGATATGAGTTCTTACCTGGAACAAACATATTCACAATTGGCCTTTCGGATTGACCACTATCAGCTCCGAAAAATCATAGTGACAAAAGGTAACAAATTGCTCAGAAGAGGTAAAAGTGAAAAGTAATTTATTTTTTACCATTTTTGGCATTTTAAAAAATTTTCAGAACCCTAATTAGATTTTGAACCATATTGTTCGATTATTTTGCTATTTTATTTCAAAAAATGGGTTTTAGGTGCATCTATTTTGCAGCGACAGGTCCTCAAGGTGACAACGATGAAGTAACCAATTGTATTTTGTATATTTCTAACTCGGTAAAAAAAACGAAAAATTCATCCCTGGAGTCATATTTCAACTCTTTTCTGACTCTCGAAAATTGAAAATATTGTCGAGACTCTTGTTGTTTTGAACTTGTTAAATGGCTGTGAAATGATATCTACCCAGTATACATTTACCCCTTTTTCGGACTAGGATATATTATTTACGAAAAAGGAATACCTTAGCCTATCACGACTAATAGGTTCTCTTAGACATAGTTTTCTACCTTTTCAAATCTGTGAGACTACTTGAGAAAAGGGACCTATTGGAGTTTTATTTTCCACTTCTTTTGAAACTCTCTAAACATGAAAATATGCCGAGTTCTTCCTTTGTCAGACTCGCTAAAACTTAAATGACATCGGAAATCGTCATCATGACGTAACCGAGTTCCTCCTTCCTAGGGATCATAAAATGTACTAGGATGGATTTGTCCGAAGGAAAAACTTACATGAAAAGCAAATGCTATCCCCTTCAATATTGTTTCCAAAAATAATTGGGGTACTCACTAGCAATGGTGGGGGACAATGGAACCAGTTCTCAGTTGTGTCGGCAGTATGTCACTCTTGAACATGACACTCATCTGTATTCGTGTTGAGTTGGGGACATCTCATTTTGTCATTTTTTCCTCCATGGGTTTGGGTAATATTTTTTGACCTCTCATCACCTCTTCACCACGTTTCCATGACCTGAGATCCCTTGATGTCAAATACTACAAAATCCAGAGTCATGTCGCTGATATGTTCAAGAGAAGTTTCCTTTTGCAGTTTTCAACCTCCCTCTAATCCGCTTTTTTGGTCCTGATTCACTATCATCTTATTCCTCTGCCTTGTGTCGATGATGTGGAAAAAATTATGGCCCTCCTTTGACTAGGTCACTTCCTGTCGACTTCGGCTCATTAGCCAGGAAATTGATCTAGAGACTCCCTTCCGGTACCTTGGAGCTTGCATGCCTCAATGGCAAGTTCTTCACATTTTCATAACAGATCCTCATCATTGGGTTTTGATCGAGTGATTTTGCGGGTGTTTGATGCCAGATCACTGATCACATTCTGTGGATTGTACCTATTGTATCTTGAGTGCCATTGTCATTATTAGTGGTTTCTCTCGTGCCTGTTAACAACTTACATCATTGGATGGTAATCAGGTGACTTTCTTGCATGTTCGACTTTAGCTTACATATTCACATGCTTTAATTTGTACTTTTTCAAGTCGAGATGGAGTGCAAGACCCTGGGTTTTGTCTGATATGATCTAGGCTATGGTATATTTTGGTTTATCATGACTATATGCATAAATTTTTTGATTGGATGGCTACGACCATGCCTGAGTCTATTTATTGATCCTTATTACAGGATGGCTGCATCCATACCTCGGATCTTAGTTTTATATATACTCTATTATGCATGGTTGTACCCATGCCACATGGTCATGTATCAGAGACATCAGTTGTATTTGTACTTGCATGTCTTCCGACAACAGTTTTTGGTTTGAATGTGTTCTCGTAAAGCATTTCACTCCTCCCTCTCTCTCAAACCTAATGCTTTAGGGGGAATTTGTTACACAACATTTTGTCACCATCCATACAATCCCCATTCCACACATTGGAGGACTATTTATGTGACTTATATGTAGTGTCATGCCTTGCAAAAAGTGTCATTGCATCCCTTGCCATGAGAATAACATTTCCTCTATTGACTATTCCTGCGACATACCATCAAAAACACATGATTTTGGGTCAGCACTGGAAGGAAGTTATTGCCTCACACCCATAGAGAAATGAGCACTGGGCCCCACACCCATTGGTGCTCTATCTCAGTGGGTTGCCTGTGCCGAGCTGTGTTTGGAAAGTTTTTTAAAATAGAAGTGAAGTTTCCATTGCCAACCACTTCGTGAGTGGAGTCAGCATGGGTTGTTTGACTGAATAATGTCGAAAATCTTCCTTTGGATTCTTGTTTCCTATATTTGAGAAACCTCCCAAAGGATATGGCCTCCCTTCCACCATTTGAGGGATCCCAACCTCCTCCTCCTCTCCTATAAATACATATCTCTCACATAGATGTAGCTAGATGAAATTTTTGTACAATAGCTGAAATGGTTGAATAGCTGAACAGTCTGATATAGCTGGTGTGAGATAGAGCAGAGAGATATCTATTTTGAAGAGAGATTCTAGGCTTATTGCCTCGCCAAGTACAATTCCCTGATGAATGCTCGAGATGCGTTTTGACTAGACCCACTAAAAGAGGTTGCAACGTCAAGGCTCTTTTGGTTGTAAACTATTTTTATCTTATTAGTACATGACTCATGTTTTGGTTCACATTTTTCATTCTATATGATTAATATTTCAGAATGCATTTAATTCTTCTTGACCAATTAGATGGTTATGAATGAAAGTATTGTTTCGTATGCTACTATCATTCTTTGATCCTTGTGTAGGCACCTGAGTAACATCGCTAACAGACCATGAAATGTTGGGATGAGATCAAGAGACTATTGCCACAGCTAAAATAACTACGTTGGAACAAAGGTAGGACATCTATCCCGACTCAGTTTCATTCATTGACTAGGAATCAAAACATTAGCATGTCCTCTTGCTGCTAGACCCACCCTAGGGCTAGAGGGATCGCTTCTGTCCACAGAGGGGATTTACCTACACAACAAGGGGAACATAAGGCCTTTGGAAAAAATCATAGGAAATGTCCCTATGATAGGCCTTCAAGCTAGTTTGACCTATGTAATATCCCAAAATGGGAGAAACATGAATATAGAACATATGCACAATTCCAAATAAGAATAAAACGTATAAAAATGGAAAAATGTAGGAATACATCAAAAAATCATACATATGGGAAGAAAAAACTAATCTATATCATTATGTATATAAAAAAAATGGATATACACAGTGCTCCAAAAAGGGATGCACTCAAGGCATCGAAATATGGTTGAAACAACTCTACTAAATACTAGCACCGGAAAGTAAAAAGTGTTTTTGCTGTTGGAAACTGTTGTTGATGGGAATAAGATATATGTGTGAGAGGCTACTAGAGCGGTCAGAAAGATCTAGGATTTTAACCACTGACTCTACTCACAAAAATCTAGAAAAACCTAGAAATGGTTGGGCCAGATTTTGAGATTGGAATTTTGACCCTTTTTGGGTTGTACACTACACCCCTGCTGGATGAGTTACACACTCCCTACAGAAAAATGTTGATCTAGGGCTGAAATAATGATCTATCAGCAGTAATAGCACCCACTCAGCTGACTAATTGAAGGGCTAGTCCCTTCTCCCGATTCCCAAGCTCAAAACGTTAGATCTAGCTCCTCCATTGAATATGCAGCTGCTGCATGCACAACTACTCGAAAACACTGTGCTGTCTAGGATGATTGATGACATAGCCTACTGATAGATAATAAAATTTTGATCCCGAGCTGTTGAATTGATCCCACTATTGAAGGATTAATCCCTCACAGGATTCCAAGCTGAGTTGCTTAGAACTTCCTCTTCTCTACAAACCCTCACTGCAGAATTACGCAATTCCTACAGGAAATGTTGCTACATAGGAGAATTAGATGTATGGCCTGATGTTGGATATGAGAATTAAACCCCCAGAAGACTGCCTTGGACCCACAGTGTCAAGGGTTTATCCCTCCACGGGTTTCTCAGCTGAAGTACTGAGAACAACCTTCAAACTCTCAAACCCAAGTCCAGGAATGCGTAATTCCTATAGCTAGAAGTGAAGACGAGAGTGGCTAAAAGTGGCACTGATTTCCAGATGATGAATGTTGCTCAAGAAAACATTCCTAGAGTAGGAGATCGAAGTCCCCGATTGGTAAGGATGGGATTCCCGCTTGGGAACACCGGTGCTAAACAACACAACAAAATTAGCTAAATAGTTGAAGCGCACAAAGAAATGTCTTACGAAACTCAACAATAAAAACCTAGACTCCTTCATCTTCCATTTATGGTTGTGAGCCTTACGTATCCATGGCCCACCTCATAACTATGCTGCACATGTGGCCACTAGCCTCCATAAATACTGTGCTGCCCTCCATGATATCCAACACTACTGCAATTTCTTCTCCACTTCCTCCATCATGTGTGAATTTAATGCACTACTTCCTCCATCTTCTCTGCAATTGATTCTCCACTGCCTCCATCATCCTGCATTTATTCCTCCACTATCTCCATCATCTTCCTCATTAATGATCTATGACCTCCCTCTTTCATCATGATTATGTTGCTTCACTACTCCATAATGTTGCTCCACTACTCCATAATGTTGCTCCACTACTCCATAATGCTACTCCACTACTCAAATAACCCACATTCACACTACAGAAGTGGATTTTATTCATCTAATGGGTTTATGGCCCCCCCCGCCATTCTATTTAATTAACTAAATAAAAAAAGTAAGAACTCTAATATTCCAATTAGTTGATGGCAAATTTGGAATATTACAGTCCTCCCTGCCAAAATGTTTCTTTTCCTCAAGCAATTGCAAAAGTGGATGCTGCAGATATCCATCTCCCTCCCAAGTGGCATCCTCATATGGAAGGTTTCCCCATACACTACAATGTCTTACGAATGCTCGGATGCATAGTTTCCTCTCTAGAATTTCTAGAATGGCCTCCAGCTATGTAGCTAGATACCTCTCCTCATCAATCAGTCCCCAAGTGTCAAACATATGTTGCCCAAGTTTCTCTTCTCTGCATGAGATATGTGAAGTGTAGTGGTTCCTTGCACAAGTGGAAGGTCCCAACTCATAAAATATCTCTCCAACCCATGCTACATGCAGTAGGTTGTGTCTCTCCATGCTCCAATCCTTGGCCCTGGTGGGATTGCTTGCTATAAGCATCATATCAACACTATGAAATGTAGAAAATAGAGACATATGGATTGACATGTGAAATTTTGAGCCATACTCTCCCAATAGAAGCCACCAAAACAATGCCTCTTGCAGCCACACCACCACATCATCATACCAACTATGGTGGCCATAATCTCCTACCAGAAGCCAACACATCAAGACTTCCTTTTTCCATCCCACATCATCATAATGCAAGGTATGGGAGAATGTCAATCCATATTCTCCCAAGAGTAAGCAAGAAAACAATCACTCTTGCTGCCACCCCACATCATAATAATGAAAAGCATGTAGAAATGATATACTAATTGACATGTAGAATGTCACATCGAACTTTCCTAATAGAAACCAACATAACCAGGCATCGTGATGCCACATCATATGAGTCTCATGTAAAGTCCCAAACACTAACAAACCCATTGACATGTGATATGTCATGTGATGGCGAAAATATCTCAAAAGTAACCACCACAACCATGTCTCCTGCTGTTGCATCATACCAATACTATGCAAGGCATGGAACATACAAACATGAAATTTCCGATGGTAACCATACTCACCCAAGAGTAGCCAGTGTAGCCATGCTTCTGCACTGCCCTGTGTCATAGATTTTCAAGTAAATTTCCAAGCACTTGCTCATCATCTCCATCCATCCATCCAATTGTGGGTGGTGACTCATATCATGCACCACCTCGATATCCACCCAATGGAGAAAAAACCGCCAAAAAATTCTCATACAATAACTGTCCCCACCACTATCTATGGCCTTGTGAAGACCATGAAGCATGAAGACATCTTGGAAAGATAATCTAGTCATGGGTGAAGAGATGTACTATGTGAAAATGTTGAAGAAATGTGCATACCTCAACAGCGGATCAATGTCGAAAATACCATCCTCCACAATCTGATGACAATATTTTCACTCCATGATATGTTGAAGTGTATCCTCCTTGAGTTCTCTCCGTGAAAACCTCTCACTGATGACCCGATAGAACCTATGAGGTTTTGAATATGTTGCATGCAGAAACTTAGCTCTGAGCTGTGAGGTGCTCATCACGAAGGCTCTACCTCATAATCGAAGATGTTATCCATTACATGAGGTCTCCCATCTACCATCTGCCCATCCCGTGCTTCATAAGTGAAGTGGTCATCGAAATTCTAAAATAATAACTAGGCCCTAAAATCATCATTGCTCCTTATTGACAGCGTTTTTGATCTCCATGATAGTGCATATGATGTCTCATGGCCCTCTCCATACACAATGATGAACTCACAGTCTTGCATTCTACTGATCCACTATTGCTGCCTCCTTTGCAGCTGTCGCTCCTCCTCAAAAAGATTCCAGAGACTATGTGGTTGGTCTTCCCCCAAAATATACTGCCAATAAAAAACTATTGGAATTTGACCAATGCGTGCATAATGGCTAATATCTCTTTTTCGTAAACAGAATATGACATCTCATGCGATAGTAACTTCTGGTTCTCAAAATTTATTGTATAGTTTCCCTACATTAGGAATATGCTAATATCATCCTTAGAAACTCCACACTCCAACACCAAGTGCTGTGTGAAGCTAAAAAATGTCAATTTAGGATAGCTATACCTCTTCTACTTGAACCAGTCAAGTTTCCTCTGCGCAGTGATAGTCTGCTGCTCCAAATAAGCAATGTGCTCTAACCTTTGGTTATGCAATTTTCCTGATGGTATGATCACAAAAATATCAATCTAAGGTGCTGAAATAATATGGGGTGGAAATTTTTGCATACCATGGATCATCTTATGCTTGGGAACATCTTGCAAAGCTACAAGAGTTCTCCAACTGGTGAAATTTATTCTCCAACTGCTGGTGATGGTGACGGTTGTTGCACTAGCGCTGGTATATGCTTCCTCTTCCTCATGCACCTCCTGAATCATGACTTGGAATATGAAAGTCGAAGATCTGGGAACATCTTGCCAAAATGCAAGTGCTCCTTGCAGTAATGAAAGTACCTATACTGCCACTATTGGTGGTGGTAGTGGCTCTTCTTCCAGAGTATCAGTCTCGACATATTCCTTTTTCTCCTCATATACTTCCTTATCAATGTCGGAAAATTTCTCAATGGAAAGTTCCTATGGTTTTCTTCTGTCAAACCTCTTTACCAATATTTGAGCGAAATTTTCATACATAGTCACTCTTGCATGTTTCAATCTGCCAAACCACCAGTCATTTGCTTCACCCTCAAGGTGCAGCGCTACAATATGAGTAGCCTATGCTTCCACTACTTGGTGTAGGTGGAAAAATTCATCTAATTTCTCCATCCAATATTTTGTCATGCTTGTGGATGACCTATCAAATTTAGGCAGAAAGAATCTATTCTGCATGTGCCCTCTTCTTCTATTGCTTCTGTGGGGTCTCTTATTTTCTTTGATTTTGAAAAACTGCTGGAAAGTCAGATTCTCTTTGAATGCTCTAAATTGAGATATGTACTCTACAAGATAATCACTCAGAGTCTCATGCTCCAAATATTCTCCATCTCGATGCCATTCATTTCCTTCTGTAAGGAAAGTGGGCATAGTAGGGAGTTGTGGAACTTTCTGCACCATCGATTCCTTATACTGTTGATAATAAGTGCTCATACCTTCTCCATTTTGAAACCCTCTTGAGGTTTCCCTTCACCTTTCCATTCTAAATTTCTTTGATCTCCATGGTGAGATATCGCATAGATCTGAAGAGAAGTGTGCTAAAACTCAATCCTTTCGCCATTTAAGACTTCTTCTTTTTTCTACTTCTTCTTATTATTCCTCTTTTGTCATGAAATTCCCAAAATATGAGCCAAATATCATGCTCTTATACCACTGTAATATCCCAAAATGGGAGAAACATGAATATAGAACATATGAATAATTCAAAATAACAATAAAACATATAAAACTAGAAAAATGTTGGAATATATCAAAACATCATACATATGGGTAGAGACAACTGAGCCATATCATTATGTATAAAAAAAAAATAGATATACACAGTGCTAAAAAAAGGGATGCACACAAACCACCCAAATATGGTTGAAACAATTCTACTGAAAAATAACACTGTAAAGTAAAATTTGTTGTTGCTACTAGAGACTACTGTTGCTGGGAATAATATCTATGTCTAAGAGGTTGTTGGATTGCTCTGAAAGATTCTGCATTTTAACCATGGAATCTACTCGAAAAACCCAGAAAAACCTAGAAATGGTTTGGGCAAATTTTGAGTTTGGAATTTCGGCCTTTTTTGGGTTGCACACTACAGCCCTGCTGGCTGAGCTACGCACTCCCTAGAGAAAAATACTGATATGGGCTTGCAATAATGATCTAGCAGCTGCAATATAATTCAAATAGCTCACTAGTAGAAGGGTTGGTCCCTTCTCCCAATTCCCAGGCTCAAGACTTGAGATCTAACTCCTCCACTAAATACGCAGCTCTTGCATTGTCAACTACTGGGAAATACTATGTTGTCTAGGAAGGCTGATAATATCGCCCACTAATGGATAAAAAAAATTTGATCCTAGGCTACTGATTTTATCCCCAGAATGATGGATTAAGCCCTCACAGGATTCCAAGCTGAGTTTCTTGAAACTTCCTCTTCTGCTCAAACCCTCATTGCAGAATTACGCAATTCCTGTAGGAAATGTTGCTGAATAGGAGAATTAGATGGATGTCTTGATGAAGGATATGATAATGAAACCCATGGAATACTGCAATAGATCCATAGTGTGAAGGGCCCATCCCTCCATAGGTTTCTCAACTGAGTGCTGAGAACAACCTTCCAACTGTCAAACCCAAGTTCAGGAATGTGTAATTCCTGTAGCTGGAAGTGAAAATGAGAGTGGCTGAAAGTGGCGCTGATTTCTGGATGATGAATACTACAAAAGAAAACCTTCCTAGAGTAGGCACTCAAAGGCCCCCTTGGGTAAGGGTGAGATTCCCACTAGGGAACACCCGGTGTTAAACAAGACAACAGACTGAGCTAAATAGTTGAAGAGTGCAAAGAAATGTCTTATGAAACTCAATAATAAAAAGCCAGACTCCCCCTCCTTTGCTGCTCTCATCTTATTTTTATGGTTGTGAGCCTTCCCTAGCCTTGGCCCACCTCATAACTATGCTACACATGTGGCCACTAGCCTCCACAAAGTCTGCATTGTCCTCCATGATCTCCATCATTGTTGTAATTACTTCTCCACTTCCTCCATCATGTGTGCATTTAATGAACTAGTTCCTCCATCTTATCTAGAATTTCTTCTCCACTATCTCCATCATCCTGCATTTATTTCTCCACTATCTCCATCATATTCCTCATAAATTCTCTATGACCTCCATTCTTTCTTCATTATTATGTTGCTCCAATACTCCATTAAGCTACTTCACTACTCAACTAACCCACATTCACACAATAGAAGTGGATTTTATTCATATACTCCATTTATGGGTCCCTACACCATCTTATTTACTTAACTAAATAATAAAATTAAGATCTCTAATATTCCAATTAGCTTATGGAAAATTTGGAATATTACAACCTCCAAGTGAGTCGAGGTAATGTAGGCACATAATAGAAAGTAGTTCGACTTTCAACCTTCCAACCAACATTGAAAAGTGCACATAGGGTTGGTTATGCAATATTTTTCACGTATTATGTGACCCGGCTACTATTGCAGCAAACATTGTGAATTTGTGTGTGCTTGAACCTTTACGATTATTATAAGGAGCTATAGACTTATGTATTAAAAGGGAGTTGTTGTCATATGGTTATAAGAGATATATCTATATCTTTATATATATATATATATATATATATATATATATATATAAACACACACATACTTAAGCCATTCTAAAAGGGCACTAGAAGAGTTAAAAAGAGTATGAATGGCTGAAGAACATTTTGTCATAAAATACATATTAGATAGATTTTCATCAAACTTAGCAGCGTGCTAAAATTAGAGCCTCTACCAAAATTGTTCGCACTAGTTGAATGCATAGATCAATCTTAATGGAGTAGGTGATTTTATTTACTCTTGTTATGGGTTTATTATTATTTCTATACAAATAAAAATGCAATATCACATCCAAATGGTGTACATAAAAATAAAGTATTCCTGGCAACATGAAAAATTACACGAAGAAAATATTTCAGGAAATTCAAAGGAGAATGGAGAGTCTAACAATGTTTTGATCACTTATAATGATAAATTAATAACCATTGAAAGCCACCCTAATTTTCTAAAATGTAACAAGTAGAATTTAATTGTGGTACTCCATGACTGTGCAGTATGAATGTGATGTAATTCTTAGCGTAGAAAAATACTCAAAGGTCCATCCTCTCATTAATGAAATTGTTGCGACAATAAGTAATATGAGATAAAAACTAAATGGAGATACAGAGTGGAGTGAACTCTCGAGAAGTGAGGAGAGAAGAATAAGTTATAGTTCCTCTAGAGTTGATGATAGTTGTGACAAGGGTATAAAATAATATTATTGCCAAGATTAAGACCACTTAGGGTTTGGTTGAAGAGATTAAATGTTATATGAGATTCAAGCAAGAGTGTTTTTAAGGGTTAGGTTGTGTCAACCATACACTCATTGGTATAGTCACAAATATTCTCCTTATGCTGATGATATTGTTCTTTTGGCAAGAACCACTATGATATTGGAAGGAAGCAAGGAATCCTCCAAATTTTCTACTCCAAGATCATGATTGTGTTAATACATAAAACTAAAATCATAATAACTAAGTTCAATAAAATCATATGATACTTCCCTTTAGATAACACCTACTTGTAGTATTTTTTTTCATACAAATAATTAGGAATGGACATTCATCAAAATCTTAATTGTTGTTATATTATTGAGAGAAGGATAAATAGAGGTTGGAAAGAATATTATGTGCTTGGAAAAATATATAATTCAGCATCAATACTAAGGTACTACTTCCTACCCCATTCTCCTAATTGAAGAAATTATTTTTTGAATCAAGAGGATGGATATGAATGGGTATCTTATGTATAAGAAAAAGCTAGATAACATGGAAGGAAAGAGGTTTTTTAAATTTACTTCTAACTCTAGAAAAAAATCCCATCTTTAAATCAAGCAAGGATAGCATAATGATGCCCAAGCTTGGGTGGCCAATTAGGGTATAAAAGAGGAGATGGAGGGAGTAATGATAATATTAAAAATTTATTGCTTCCAAATGTAGGGAGAGTTATTTGGTAGATAAAGAATTAGAGGGAAAAAATGAAAGCTAGATTTTATAAGTAGGTGATCAACCCCAATCATGAAAGAAAATTATCTTTAGAAGTGTTAATAATAAAATGAACATTGATAAAAGAAAATTTTTCTTACGAACTTTATAATTAAATTTAAATTTGGTCAATTACCAAAGTGGAGTAGATTTTTAGACACCTAATCCTCCTCGGGTTAGTGGGGAAGGAAAAGAATCAAAGAGGATTCTAAGAGACCTTGGAATGTGGAATCCAAAATTCACAATGAATGTAATATAAATGTACATATATGTTAATAATATGCATCTCATGCTTATGTTTTCTATGTTGTCTATTCTTACGTATTCCATTGTTGAGTTTTACATGGTATCAGAGCGAGCAATTGTTAGCCCTTCTACAATCAGCTAAATTGTAGCTGGTCTCTATGCACTAGCCTATCTTATCACCATTTTGTCTCTATGAACTAGCTTGATCAATAATTTTCTTATCAAAAATATTGAAAATATTTCATAAACATCTTTGGCAATATTTTGGAAATACTTTTCACTTCTCAAACTGAAAATCGTACCCTGCCATTGTATAGTATACAAAAACACCTTCTCCTATGCACGATTCTCCTATTATGACTCCTCTCTCCATTGGTTTTATACAACTTACATTTGGCCCTCCACCTTGGTGTCTTTGCAAAACCGCTCCCACCTGCATCTCATGTGGCCTGGCTAATCCAAATCTTGGTTGAAATGGATCTCTTGCTGCAACTTTGTTGATAACTTTTGCTACAGGTGATGAAATAAAAATTCTGTGAAAGACCCATTCAAGGTATTGAATAGATATTTCCAGTGATATAAGACACTTGAAATTTCATGACATCTGGGGTGAGAAAATGATTCCACAAAATCATAGGACGTGTGGCTGCACAATATTCCACACAGGTGTAGCTTCAATTTCTCAGAAATCTCAAACTAGGGAACGAAATAAAATTCTGCAAAAAACCCACTTGAGATAATAAAAAATAATTTCAAATGAGATATTGTTCACTCTATAATATTATTTTTGGATACATTGGAACTTGCATGAAGTTTACTGAAGATTACTGCAAAACATTCAAACTGAAATATGTTTCAAACCCTCATGGAGCCATAAACTGAACCTTGATTTATGCAAGGAAGAAATAAAATACATAAATAAAAATAAAAAGAGATAAGTAGTAGAAATAAAACTTCATTTCATTAATATCAAATGATTGAAATATGTTTACAGATGGAATGGACATAAACTAGCTATGGTGATGGTAGTTTATCATTGAGAAGAGATCTCGCAGCTACATTCCTCTGAATTTTGTTACAATGAGGTTCAAGGGCCTTTTTATTATTGAGCAATAAGAGAAAACACTAAATAACTAGAAACCTAACCTGAGGAGATGTAACACCAAGAGTTTATGGGCCTTGTTGGGGTTAGTTGGTCAACCAACTTCTCGGGGTCATAACTTGGTCATAGTATCTCCGTTTGGTGCATATGCTAACTTGTTGGAAAAATATCTCCGAGGAATACACCGTTTAGGACCTCAAAATGTCTATGGAAGTTCAGGACTTGAAAAAATGCTAATAGTAGTAAATAATAAAACAGATGAAATGACTAGGTGGAATAGGCAGGTGGCTACCAATATCCACCTGGATCATTCGTTCCCCCTTAGGAAGTAATGGCCCCCGTTGCATGCAGAGCCTCCATGAGGAAGGGAAAATTATGTTAAGGTTGGTCCCGGGTGAGCCACTTTCCGTAGGGAAGGAGCTGGTCTACTTTGACAACTTGGTGAAGGAGTTGGCCTGCTTTGATGTGGGCATATCTTGTTGTGGCATTGACAGAGGTGATCCTTCTGAAAATGTAACCATTTTGTTTTGCCTACATAGAACATGTGTGGCACTCGATGTTGATCCTGGCACTGCTTGTATTAGGAATTGGATTTCTCCACATTGTCATGGACCTACTGGAAGATGTTATATGATACATGTGTCGAGTTTGTCTGTGTGGTTGCATGAGGTATGAAAACATCAGGTAGTGGTGTGCCTAGGGTCATATAAATGGAGTGATTGAATTAAAAACGTAAAGGAACCTCTGTGGGTGAGGAGAAAATGTCCTTGTATTCCTCCAAATATTTGTCCATTTGTTGTTGTCATGTAGGGGAACCCTATTTGGAGGTTGTGGCCATAATATTCTTCTTTCCCTCTTAGCGAATTGTAAACAAAATAAATTTTCTGGTTTGGGAAATAATATTACTACGTTGCTTTATAGTAATCAAAGAGATGGCAGGAGGTGGTACTACCTCTGTTATCTTATACAACTTATTTCCCAAAGTAATAATAACAGAATGATGCCTAGACTGATACACAACATGTCGCTTCCCCAAGTATGGTTGGCCCAATAATACATCAGGCACATCAAGAGGAGCAACATAAAATAGTACCTCATCCGTGAAGGGTTGGATGATGTATGGAAGGTAGCACTTCTAGCTCACGCGAAGATCTCTTGCTTGTTGAAGCCACCCGATGGTATATGATTGTGGTTGTGTTGTGGTCAGTAGTCCTAGCCACTTGATGACCTTTGCTGAAATGAGGTTCTTTTGGCTTTCGGTATCAACAAGGAATTGTAGTGGAGAACCATTCACCCACATCTATGCATGGAAGAGGCGCTCCCCCTCCTATGGATCCTCGGGATCCTACCTCTAGAGCGTGATGGTGGAAACAGTGGCACTGGGATATGCATCAATGATCTTCTTCCCTTTTTCATTCACCTTGGCTGCTTCTGACTCGAAATCAAAACATGCGTCTGAGTCAGATGCCTTTAGTTTGAGCCTCAACGACTGTTTGGTCTGACACTCACTTTTTTTGTGAGTGGAGCTGTTCCAACACTTCTTCGTTCCTTATTTGGCTTTGTGGTGTTGTTGTGAGTCACCCTGCTTTTGATTTTCCCCTTGTTTTGTGGTTCAGGGGCGCCTTTCCCTGGCTTCGGATTCACAAATCCAAAGTATCACTTATTTTGCTAAAATTTTTGCTCTATCGTGGCGGCATATTGAAACACCATGCCAAGTGATATAATGTCAAGGAACTCCATTTCCTCTTGAATGTATCTCTGCAAACAACTATGGTACTTGAGCACCAAATTTCTCTCTGAATCTTTAATATCCAACTTTGTGCACAGAGTATGGAACAAATTTGTTAGGTCATCTACATCTTGATCCCTTTGCTAGCGCAATGTGGTCCATTGGATGTACTTGTCCTCATATCTCCCCATGGGGTAATATTGTTCCTTGATTCTGTCTTGAAACAAATTCCAAGTGTGTGCGACTGAGAAGAGAGAGCATGATCCGAATGGAAAATGGCATCAACCCATGGTATTCATCTACCCATGTTATCCATCCACCCATGGAATTTACCCAGGGTATTGTAAATAGCATCAGCCCATGGTATTCCTCCAGCCATGATATTTATTCACCCATGGTATTGTAAGTGACCCATGGTATATATCCACCCATGGTATTCATCCACACATGGGATTTACCCATGGTTGTAAGTGGTATCTACCCATGGTATTGGCCTATGGTATCTACACATGGTATTGTAACTCAAAAAAGACTATAAATAACAAGCCTCAGTTTGTAAAAGGACATATTTTCCGCCACAATGTAGCTTCTATAGTTATTCTATGTTTTAATAAAACAAGTTTCTTTGTGGTTTTATTTTCTTAGTGATCTCTCTTTTTTCTGGCATTCTAATTTTGCAGATCTTGTCAGATCCATTTCAATTTTTTTAGATCTTGGGGGCCTCCCCCCAAGATCCGGATCAGTGGTATCATATTTAGGTCACGCCTCCATGGGAATGAGAGTTTGAAAGATATTTTAGTTTCAATGTTTTGAAGCAATCTTCAGCAAAATCCATGATTTTTTTTGGGCGGCAAGTTTTCAGATCAGATTTGAAACTTGTGGTGAAAAATTTACAAAAATAAAGACCAGATCTGGATTCCTTGTAAAAAAATACTCAAATTGAAAAAACAAATCGGCCAAATTGGAGTTCGGATGAGGGAGATATCGCTGATTCAAAATCAGCAATGTTGAAGCAATTTTTTTTACAACAATTCATGGACGGTGGCTCTCCTGTCATTTTTCACAATTTTTAGTGAAAAATTTTAGAAGAATGGATATAGATCTGATCTCCTCTTGAAAAATCACCCAATTTCAAAAAAAAAATTGGTCGAATTGGAGTCCGGATGTGGGAGTTATTGTTGATTTAAAATCAACTATGTTTTCAGAAATTTTGTGATGGCAGGACAGTTCCAGCGCGAATTTGAGAGTCTAGAGTCTCCAGATAGTGGTTTCAAACATGTGGGAAGATGCAGAATGATCATTCCATTTCCAAAAACATGTTATAATAAATATTATGAGTTATATTGACTGAGTTATGCTCATTTTAAATCTGGAGCAGCATTCAGAGCGGGTTCCCTTTCGAGACGTGCCCTCCCACCCCGCTTTAGTAGGCACCTGCTTCACATTCATCAGTTTCATCATAGCAGCATTTGGCTTGGGTTATTTGGAGACGTGCCCTCCCACCCCAAGCTATGTAGGCACTTGCTACTTCATCAACAATCAGCATCATGGTTATGGGTCAACCACACAACATCTTTTTCATCGAAGTCCATTTGCTAGGCCGCACACTGTTAGTCACACAGTTGGTCACAAGCATTACAGGGTATCTCTATCCTCAGATCTTCATTTTTCATGGTTTTGGTTCATCCACAAACCCACACTTCATCGAAGTCCATTTTCTAGGCCGCACACTGTCAATAACACAGTTGCTCACAAGCATTACAGGGTATCTCTATCCTCGGATCTTCGTTCATCACAGTTATGGGTTAACTACACAAAACCATTCTCTTCAGTGACTCTTCATATTCAATAAAGGCTTCTCAGGAGGGAACTTCATGCAATGGAGACCATTGCTTCTTAAGGAGGGAGGAATGATCCAAATGGAAAATGGCATCAACCCATGGTATTCATCTACCCATGTTATCCATCCACCCATGGAATTTACCCATGGTATTGTAAATGGCATCAACCCATGGTATTCATTTACCCATGTTATCCATCCACCCATGGTATTGTAAATGGCATCAGCCCATGGTATTCATCCAGCCATGATATTTATTCACCCATGGTATTGTAAGTGACCCATGGTATATATCCACCCATGGTATTCATCCACACATGGGATTTACCCATGGTATTGTAAGTGGTATCTACCCATGGTATTGGCCTATGGTATCTACACATGGTATTGTAACTCAAAAAAGGCTATAAATAACAAGCCTTAGTTTGTAAAAGGACAGATTGTCCGCCACAATGTAGCTTCTATAGTTATTCTCTGTTTTAATAAAACAAGTTTCTTTGTGGTTTTATTTTCTTTGTATTCTCTCTTTTTTCTGGCATTCTAATTTTGCAGATCTTGTCAGATCCATTTCAATTTTTTTAGATCTTGGGGGCCTCCCCCCAAGATCCAGATCAGAGCATTTCCTCTCATCCTTTTCCTCACAGTAGCTTTCCCTATAGTATTTCACATGGTTGGTGCCTTTGAGGAGTGAAAAAGTAATATTTTCCTGGTTAGAGAAACCATGGAATGAAAAATACCCTTCCAGCAAATTCAACCATCTATCTATGACGTCTGCATCTATCTCACCTTCAAGTACAGGAATGTTGAATTTGACTTCTACCTTGAAAGGACTGGTGCCTCCAGAGTGGATGTTGGATGTATATGCACCACTCATGGGAATCCATTGAAGGATCTAGGAAATTTTATCCATCAACATGTTCCTTTTTTTCTCAAGGGCCTCCTTAAGCAATATTTTGATAGGATCTCCTGCTCTCTTGTCTTTCCTTTCTTCAACCATGGGAGGTCGTTGGGGTTTGCGAGGATGATATTGCAAAGTTTCAACTAGATCGAGTCGTAACTCCTTATATAATGAACTCATTAGGGACATGAAAATAAATATCGAGAAATATAAGACCACTCTGATACAACTGATTGGGATCTTGGTTGAAATAGACCTCTTGCAGCAACTTTGCTGATAACTTTTGTTATATGTCATGAAATCAAATTTTTCCAAAGACCCTTTTGAGGTATTGTATATATATTTCCAATTATATAATAAAATTTAAATTTTATGACCTGTAGGGTCATAAAATGATTCCACAAATGCATAGGATGTGTCGTGGTGTAATGTTCTAGAAAAGTGTAACTTTAATTGCTCATATTTTTCAAACCGGGAAACAAAATAAAATTCCGTAAAAAACCCATTTGAGATAATAAAACATAATTTAAAATGAATTATTGTGAACTCTATAATATAATTCGTGGAGAATGTGGCACTTGTATGAAGTTTACTAAATATTACTACAAAACATTGAAACAAAAATATGTTTCAAACCCTCACAGAGCCGTAACCTAAATATGGATTTATGTGGGAACAAAATAAAATATAAAAATAAACATAAAAAAAGAGATGTAGTAGAAACAAATCTACATTTCATGAATATAAATGAATGAAATATTATTGTCAACAGAATGGACATAAACTAGCTAGGGCGATGGTAGCTTATCTCTAAGAAGAGATCTAGAGGCTACATGCATATGAATTGTGTTACAATGAGGCTCAAGGGCATTTTTATTATTGAAAAACAAAAACCCTAACCTAAGGAGATGTAACACGAAGAGTTTATGGGCCCCGTTGGGGTTATTTGGGTAGCCAACCTCCCGGGGTCATAAATTGGTCATAGTATCTTCGTTCGACGCGCATGATACCTTGTTGGAAATATCTCTCTGAGGACTATGTCGTTTAGGACCTAAAAATGGTTCCAGAAGTTTAGGACTTGAAAACTGCTAAAAATAGTAAATAGTAAAACTGATGAAACTAACTAGGTGGAATAGGCAGGTGGCCACAAATATCCACCTGGATCACCAACCTCATCTACACAATATGCTCCGCCTTCAAAGACACCTTTTTTTCATATGTTTGCTTCTCATCATGAGAATACTTAACCTGATACGTCAACCATATGCTCACAAAAACTAGTAAGGCTATCTGAAATGCATGCATGAACATGAATCCCTTGGACCGTAGATACCTGTTAGATCCCTGACTCATTATTCATAGCATTCTCTCTAATTCTTTCATGCTCCTCCTAGCTCTCCTCTTCACTCTTTTCGTTTTCATGGCGATCTAGCTCATTATCTCCCTTCAAAACAACACCACACTACTCTTATGATTTCTCTCCTCCACGTTGTGTTTACCATTGTGCTCCTCTTCCCATTGCATTACAACTGCGCTCCTCTTGAGAGGACACCATCAGCCTCCTCTCAACACCATTGACCTCCCTCAACAATGCTATCCCTCCCTCAAACACTTTCTTTCGCTTTACCTCCCTCAGTGATCCCTCCTTGTAGTCCAACCATACATCATTTTCCAAGAGCAGCCATGTTTTAGCATTTCCCAAGTCTATGAGCTATAAAACTGAGAGCCTCTGCTCATCACAATAGGTATCCCTCACCGTGGCATCATTTTACAACTCCTTACCACCCTCCGGTCTCCATGCAGTTGGCTTACATGTTCAGCTCCTTACTATAGTCTCCTACACATAGAGGACTCACCTATCCATAATCGAATCCTTTGTGCCTCTCCTATGCACAATCTACTCCCTCGACCTCCCATCCACTGTGCTCGTTGCCCTCTTCCCACATCGATTAATAAATCACAGTGGTTCCTATAACCCTTCGACTCCTATTCACAGTTGCAAGACACCGCACTGGTTTAATAGTATTTTTATATAACATATTTCAGATAATATCGCTCCCTCTCTAATATGATATACTGCTCATAAAACACAACAGCCACTACATTTTGGTCAAAGTTTGAATGTTTGGAATGCCACCATGTGCATTCTTCATGCGTAATTTATGTCGTTTCACACAAAGCGTTGAATCCAACAATATAAATAAGAAATCGTTGGGAGGTGTATGTCATATGGGTCGATTAAATCATGAATCAAATTTTAAACTTTCCATTGATTCTAATTTCTATATGCCGGAGTTGAAGTGTTTAAGGGTAGCATCAAACATTGTCAAAGGATTATATTATTTAATGATGTGGGTTGGGTTTTATTTAGACACCTTGAAGCAATGGTTCAATTCATATGAGTTTGATTAAACATTTGTGTTAGTTTGGACCATATTTTTGACTAGTTCTCTGTCAGATATTTCATGGTTCACAAGCTAATAAGTTGCAGTTGTGTTAGCAGTTGAATACAGGATGAAGAAGGGGAACACTCTTGGTCTTATTCAAGTGAAAATTGACTCATATTTCAAAGCACTAGTTTATAATGGTCATATGTATGTATGGTCTTAATGGTAGATGTTGACAGTCATGTTGGTTAAGGGTGCTTTATGCCAAGAAACCACTCACATGTTCTACTTCGAATATTTACTATTTTTGGAGGAGTGTTAAGATATTACATAGATATTATTGAGTGTAATATTGTTGCACTTGTTATGGATGTAATGGGTGAAGCATTATATTTCCTCAATACGTTGATATACTCTATTCTTGGCAACACAATCCAAATCAACAAAGGCTCTCTTATTTACATTCAGACTTTCCTCCATCATGCACAAGAAAAGTTTGATTTTTTGCAACTACAATCTTAGCTACAACAACATGAGCTTCAACAAAAGATTCATCATTAGTAACTTGTTTTTTTTTTTAATAACATTGAAACAGAATACCATAAACAAAAATTCAATAACGTTGCAAGTGATTTAGATTTAGTGCCTATTTCAAGATCATATTTCCATGCAGAAGAAAAAATTGAGCCTGCACTTCCCAAGCTCATCATAAAAACTTGGGAAGAGCATGTCCATAACAAGAAAATAATAGGTCTTGGATATGACAAGGATGTGTCCTTCCATATTTGATATTACTCAAATCCCATCTAGTTCCATAGTGTTGGATTTCTTCATTTGAGCGCATCTTCAGGCAGTCCAGATTTCGCTCCTCTTCCACAGAAGCCACAACAGATTGTAACATGCAAACACTTTGATCAAGTTTTCCATATGAAATATCACCATTTTTATTTTCACCCATGCAAGCACTGTGGTCGACGCACTCATTTTTCACACATATTATTTAGAAAAAAAATTCCTGCAAGAACAAATATTCATCTTGGATGGATCGCTTCTTGGCAATGTGCATCAACTACCAAGAAGATGTTTCATTCATATGTTAGAAATTTTTCTATATTATTGAACAATTTTGTAGTTTTTTTCTCCCCATCATCTCACCTTGTATCTAATAGGGGGGTAAATGATGGTCATCTACAAGCTTCAAAGCCACATCAAGCGATCCTGAGTGATAACCTGCCATTCCATATTTAGAGTTGCAGCTAGACACACAAATGCCCATGAGCATGCCTTTCGTTGTTGGTCATACTTACACCATCTATGCAAGGTTGAGATTATTCCTCTTCAAAGAAATGGTGACACTTCTTATAGCACAAGAGTGTAGCTTCTTGCTTGTTTTGGAGGAGTTCTAGGAAATGCATCAAGAATTCCAAAATTGGTGTTCATCCTTAAACCATCATAGGTTGTAGACCTCCCTTCCTCCAAGATGAAAGTCTCTCTCTTCAAAACATTAGGAGCACCTCCTCTAGCAAAAGACCTCAGATTCTTTCCATATTTGGAAGAGTTCTCAGAATTGCACTAAGCATTCCAGTGTTGGTGGTCATCCTTAAACCACCTCCTTATGCCAACATTTTAGAGAGCTCATGCATCCTAGTGATGCCATGCATATTTTTTCAAATTTGTATTATAACTCTCTTCTTGGGCTCATGCATACCCCTTCGGACTAGGGGGGAATAGTTGGGCCCAGATTCAGGTATGATTTCCTCCTCTAAATACTCTAAATTATCTTATAAATTTGAGGAAATATTCTTTCATATCAATAATAAGGGATGAAATAGCATAGAAACATGAACAATTAGATTAAGGACATAGAGAATGATTCACAACAAGGAATTGACTCATTTTTTTCCCTATCTGCAGGAAACCAGGAATGCGAGGAAAAATAGATGAGGACCAATCAACGATTGCATATATCAAGGTCATCAACAATTCCAGGCAACCAATTAAAAGGCAGCTGAATGGTTTTTGAGTTTAAGAACTCAAATGATAGCCACGCGCAGTGGGCTGTTGTTTGAGATACATTCTCAAGAAGTTGCCTTTAAAAAGGCCAGAACAGACTAGGATGAACAGTTCATAATGAAATCCTAATACATATTGTTTAATTCTTTTTTGAAGAGAATTCCTGAATGAAATAGAATCCTGAACAATCCCCTCTTGAAGCTTCCATAGTGCTATAGCTTCTATAGGTCTGGGCCCAACCTTTAGAAGTTCTATGTATATGTTATGTTCTGAGACTTTGCAGAATCATTATTTGTAAATTCTATGCAGTTGCAACATATACTTTTGATAATATAACTACAGCTTTTCTTATAGGACTCTTAACGATTGTGTTCCTAGCAGTAAGTACAATTCTGTGCATGAAAAATGCTTTGTTAAGTCTAGTTTATTTGTTGATTATGATTGTTAACCTCGGAGTAGAAGAGGACTGACTCATTAGTATACTTTCTGTACCTCACGTTTCCCTTCTAACCTGACACCACGAGTAATCGATTGATCACTGATGATTAGTTAGTTTTTTATAGAGAAATCCATTGCAAAATCATTTAAGTTAGGAAATTCACAGCTAAGTTATATTGTTGCCTTATTAGTGATTTACTTCTGCTATTCTTTCTTGGATGCACAACTAGCCACACAGTTTAGTCCTCTGTTCTTTCGTTATCACACAGTTACTCGGATTGCTTGAATTGCGTTGTTGTTTCCGTACTACACAATTTCACACATTGCTTAGTTGTATTGTAGTTTCAGAATTGCACAACTCAATTACTACTTCTTGGATTCTTTAGTTTCATTCAGCTCTATTCTTGAAGCAACTTAATTAGAAATTTGTTCTGTCTAGTTTCGTTTCCATTATTTCCATTCCTGCTGATTTTACTTAGACTTCTATTCAGTTCGATTTAGTAGTCACTTTACTTCAACATAATTGTTCAATTATAGATTAGAAGCATTTTCCTTAAGAGAAACATCTTTCACAATTACGAATCTTTCCTTCGCATTAGCAAGAAGCATCCCTAGGCTATTTAACTCACACACACTGCATCGACACCCTTGAAATAAAAAGACGAACCCCGGGTTGAAAATTAAATAAAGGAACAATAGAGTTGTAGAAAAAACCACCTCTACAGGACCAACATTTTTGGTGCCATTTCCGAGGAGTGTGTTAGGAGTTATCTTCCTTAGTCTATGCTTTCTCTGCTACCGTAGGAAGCTGGGTCTTGAAAACGGAAGGTAAGAACCTTCGTACTGGCAAGCAACATGCTTGCCTTATTTTCCCACCTGCCAGCAGAATTGTTTGAAAACTATAGGATTAGTACTCTTGTTTTATGACTAGGGGAAAGAATATAGAAAAAAACCAAAACCATTCTCAACCACAACCCAAAGGACCAGTGATCCTTAGGAGAGCAACTTACATCAAGGAAATCATTAAGAAAGATGAATCTCAGGCATCTGTACGACCTAGAACCATTTCCATCCAAAATTCTAATCTCATCCCTCGAGCGATAGCCACACCATCTGAAGCCCTTGCCGAGATTCATAGAAGGAAAGAGCGATCTGAGAAGAGTTTGCAAAATACCATTCATTAAGACAGTGACTTTTTAAGGAATGAAGGTTCTTGCAACCTGCAAGAGGGAAAGGGAGAAATCAGTAAAGAAATTCATATAGATATACCCTGGACCCCTGTAGGGATAATCGAACTAGAGTATCTTAGCATTTCATATCAGGGTAGCACTGTTAGACCCCCACCACCTTCACCTCCCAAGCTTATTAAAATATCCACCCCAGAACAAGAAATTCCGGAAGGCTTTTGGCACCTTTTCGATTAAATGGAAAATAATCAAAATCAAAATCAAAGGCAGACATCCACACTGGAATACCCCATTGTTGATAATGCTGCCAATGCCCCTATGAAAGCTATTCCCTTGCATATCATCCCCACCTTTCATGGGCTAACCACAGAAGACCCTGATACATTTTTATTTGAATTTGATGTTTTATGCAGAGGATATGATTATACCACTGATCCCGAGAAACTAAAATTATTTCCCTCCACCTTGAAAGGGACTACTCTTCACTGGTTCATGGGGCTAGGAGGGGGGACTTTAAATAGCTGGGATGAAATGAAAAATGCTTTCCTCACCAAATATCAGGACTATTTCTGAACCCGAGACTTAAAAGAAAAAATCTTTAACATGACTGCCAAAGATAATGAAACACTAGAGGAATATGTAGAAAGATTTCAATATAATTTACAAAGATCACCATACACTACATTATCCAAGGATATTCTCAAAACTACACTGCTTAAAGGAATGAAGGAAGAATGGCTTGAATTTCTTAACATAATGGGGAAAGGAGATATTTCCTAGGAAGAGTATGATGAAATTATATCCTTATGTATCAGATGTTCCAGGGGTAGCTCGCGTAATAGACCTATGGGGCGTGAGCTTAAGCAAACCAGTAGCAATGTAACCAGGGTTAAATTTGGAAACCTTTTAGAAAACTTCAAACCGACATCTTGGGCACTTTAGCCACACAACTTGATATCTTGCAGGCTAAGCAAAAACATGCTATAGCTGAGCAAAACCTCGCCATATTTTTCCCAAAATTTCTAAAGAAGCGTAGCCAAAGAGAATTTCCTCTAGACATGGTTCAGACATGTGCTATTTGCACTAAGGATCATGCTACAGACTAGTGTCCATCTCTTCTCGGACTAAAAGCCATTTACAAAGAAGCAGAGGAAGAAACAGAACCAGTTTATCTAATGAATCAATGTCGGCAGTGGCAAGCACAACCAAGCACACCGCAATACCTTCCTCAATACTTTCCATTACCCCAATATAGCCAACAAAATCCTACAACAACCTGGCAAGCTCAAAACGAATACCCAGCTTGGCCAAATCAAACCTTTCCTATTCCTCCTTGGCCTACACAAAATCCATTAGGAAGTAATTGGCAAAACATCCCTAATCCTCCCTTCCCTAATTCTCCCCCTTATTGGCAAAATATCCGATATCAAAATCAATGGCCAAACCCTCCTACTCAACACAATAACTGGAACTGGTAGTGACCCCTGAGGGTGGGAAATTTACCAACAAGGGCAGGAGCTCAACAGCTACCAGCCCCCTACCCTATTCAGCAACACCCGCAGCCTCCTATGCGGCCTCAATTACCAGCCCAACCCAACTCCAATCCCAATAACAAACCACTTCAGTTAATTCAGATCATAGAAGATCCACTGCCTAATACTAAAAAAAAGAAGTGAAATGAATTAAAGTTAATATCAGGACGTACTATATTAGTTTTGGAAGCCACACCTCCATCTCTATCCCAAGATAAAACTTCCATAGGAACTAGCTCAACTGAATCAACGAAAACAGATAAAAACAGAGAAATAACTGACCAAAAAAAGCCTGAAGAACTCAAAATAAACTCCTCTCCATTTCCAGAAAGATTAAACATACCTAAATCCATAAAAAATCCTGAATTTGACATATTAGGGGAATTGAGAAGCCTGTGTTGTAAAATTCCCCTTCTTTAGGCCATCCAAGATATCCCCATTTACGCAAAAACAATCAAGGAATTGTGTGGGACAAAAAAAAATTCGAAGACAATGAATACACCTACTGTTCATGTAGTATAAAATTTATATGATTTACTGTTAGGAAAGGAGCTACTCATGAAATATGACGATCCAGGAAACCCCATCGTAACTATACAAATTTCTGGACATTCATTCCCAAATACACTAGTTGACCTAGGGGCAGCCATTAACATCCTGACTACAGGGTCTTGTGTGAACCCAATTCTAGAACCCACAGCCACACTTCTGTAATTAGCTGATATATCTGTCAATAGACCTGAAGGTGTCGTGCAGGATATCATGGTTTCAGTAGACTCATGGGAATACCCTGCTGATTTTCTGGTAATTAATCCAAAAAACAGACTGGAAGGTCACCCATTGATTCTGGGACGGCCTTGGCTAACCACAACAGATGCCTACATAAGTTTTCGGACTGGTAGCATGATGATTAGCAGAGGGAATTCTGTAAAGAACATTTTTATCTACCCCCCTGCCAAGCCAAGCCTGCCCACAATCAAAATCCACAAGAACCCAGATACGTATTGGGAGCACAATATCCGTCCTCCCCTCATGCTAGTAGAGGCCCTCGAATTCAAAAATAAAATTGAAGACGATATGATTACTACCATTATGAATCAGCCCCCCACTCCTAAAAATTTGAAATTCCAAATGATGAAAACCATCCTTGGGCATGAAGGACAAGAGACTCCTGTGACATATTTTGAGATTCAGTCTGATTCCACGGACACTATCTGTAATAGTATTCCAATTGAAATTGAACCAGGTAAGACTCTGAACATTAACAACAGCCTAGATGATAGTCAGAGACATAAACTTGTAAAAATCCTCAGGAAGCACCAAGGTGCATTTGCATGGGATTACAAAGATATGAAGGGATTGGACCCACAACTGTGCACCCATCATATCTACACTGATAAAGATATGCGTCCTTTCAGACAACCGCAATGAAGACTGAATCCCCATCTCAAAGAAATTGTAAAAGAAGAACTCTAGAAGCTCTTGGATGCCAACTTCATCTATCCTATCTCAGACAACAAATGGGTCTCCCCTTTGGTAGTTGTACCTAAAAAAAATGGGAAATGGAGGATCTGTGTAGACTATAGGGAATTAAATAAAGCAACTCAGAAAGATCATTTCCCCCTACCTTTTATTGACCAAGTCTTGGACACATTAGACGGAAAACGTTTTTTCTCGTTTCTTGATGGATTCAGTGGGTACAATCAGATACAAATAGCCCCTGAAGATCAAGACAAGACAACCTTTACCTGTCCATGGGGCACTTTTGCTTACAGAGTTCTACCATTTGGATTGTGTAATGCCCCAACAACATTTCAAAGAGCCATAATTAGCATTTTTTATGATCTAATAAATGAGGGACTTGAAATTTATATAGATGATTTTACACCCTACGGGGAAGATTTTGATCAAGGACTAGAAACGTTAGACAAAGTATTAGAACGATGCATTGCTACTAGACTGTGTCTGAGCAATGAAAAATGTCATATGATGATGACTGAAGGGGTAATTCTGGGTCATTACATTTTTGCAGCAGGAATACAGGTAGACCCAGCCAAAATACAGGTTATCCTTTTATTGGCCACACCTTGCACACAAATAGAGGTGCACAACTTTTTAGGCTATGCAGGATATTATCGTAGATTCATAAAAAATTTCGCACAAATAGCTGCACCCTTGTATGCTTTAACTGGAAATTTTGAATTCCATTGGACTGATAAATGTGACTCTGCTTTTACATAATTAAAAAAACTGGTCTCTACAGCACCTATTCTTCGTGGTCTTGATTGGAAACTACCTTTTCATATCTCCTCCGATGCATCTGATACAACAATCGGAGTAGTCCTTGGAAAGGAAGAAGACTGCAAACCATATGCCATTTATTATATCAGTAAAAATCTTACTCCTACTGAGCTCAACTATACCGTAATAGAGAAGGAATTCCTGGCTGCGATCTATGCAATTAATAAATTCAAGAATTACATAACTGGATATCAAGTCTTCCTGCATACTGATCACTTTGCCATCAGATATTTAGAAAACAAACCCATTACAAATGGAAGAATAACCCGCTGGCTACTACTATTACAGGAATTTGACATAACAATTAAAGATCGTCCAGGTAAAGAAAATGTGGTGGCAGATTTTCTGTCAAGAGTTCCCAAAACAAATGACACATTAACAATGGATGATCAATTTCCTGAAGAACACCTGTTTGTAGTAGTAGTCAAGACTCCATGGTACGCAGATGTGGAAAACTGCCTGGCAGTTGCAAAATTACCTAAACATTTATCACCAAACGAACGAGAACTAATTATACAACGCAGTGCACGATTCTCCTGGATTGGGGGATATTTATTCCACACTGGAGCTGATATGCATATCCGTAGATGCATAAGGGAAGATGAAATCCATCATATACTGCGCGCTTGCCATGATGAACCCTATAGTGGCCACTTCGCAGATCGACGAACAGGACACAAAGTACTTCAATTAGGCTATTTCTGGCCTACTATATTCAAGGACGTAAAGAAGTATGTGCAATCCTGCGATAGTTGCTAGAGGATGGGTCGTCCTGGCCAAACAGATGAAATGTCGCTGCAATCACAATTTGTAGTAGAACCTTTTGAGAGATGGGCATTGGACTTTGTTGGCCCATTCAATCCACCCTCAAACCAAAAATCTTACATACTAGTTGCCATGGATTATGTTACAAAATGGGTCGAAGTAATAGCTCTGCCAAGAGCCACAGAAGAATTAGTCATTAAGTTCCTTTTTAAATTATTTGTACGATATGGCTTACCCAGAGAAATAATAACCGATGGAGGAGCACAATTGACAGGAAATAAAATCATATCCACTTTAAAAAATCACCACGTAACACACAGAATTATGACTCCTTACCACCCGCATGCGAATGGGCAAGTCGAGAGCACCAACAAAGTCTTGGAAGCAATCCTCACTAAGACGGTAGAATCACATCGTCGAGACTGGGCCATGAGACTCCCAGAATCTCTATGGGCCTATCAAACAACTTGGATAAATACCACTGGATATTCACCATAGCAGCTAGTCTTTGGAAGAGAACCTATCTTCCCTATCGAATTTGAAATTAAAACACTTAAGACATCCCAAGAAGTAGGACTAGACCTATCAGATGATCAAATCAAAAGGATTCAACAAATAAATGAGCTGGACAAAATCCGACTGCTTGCTTTGCAGTGCACTATGATTGTCCAACAACAACGGGCTAAGTCGCACAATAACCTTATAAAAAAGAAGGTATTCCAAAAGGGAGATTGGGCACTATTGTATGACTCCAGATTCCAAGACTTCCCAGGGAAATTACAAACAATATGGCTTGGGCCATATGAAATTCAAGAAGTACATAACAATGGCACTCTCAGTTTGACCACAATCGACGGATACGGCTCAACATTTTGAGTTAATGGACACCGAGTACACCTCTATCACAAACCTCTCACAAACAAATCCTTCTGTCAGTAGGCACGAGAAGACCCCAGCATCCAAGTTGTAACACAAGGGGGTAGGGACCCCACAAACTTAGGTACATGAGAGCTTTGGCACCATCAATTGTAAATTATGTACATAATTGTATACAGATTCCTCTTGTATTCCACTTGTGATTGATTTTGTTTTGCTGTTCAATTTCCGAAAAATTGCTGTTCAATATTTGCGCAGTAGCAGTTCAATGGAATCATGAACAATCCTTTTTTTTTAGAGTTTTTGTTTTGCTGTTCAATTTCCAAACAGCTGTTGTTCAATATTTGCACAACAACAGTTCAACGGAATCCCGAACAGTCCTTTTTCCAAGAGTTTTTGTTTAGATGTTCAATTTCTGAACAAGCTACTGTTCAATATTTGCGTAGAAGCAGTTCAACGGAATCCTGAACAAATTCATTTTTTTAATAAGAATTTTTCCTTTTGCTGTTCAAGTCCCGAACAACTGCTATTCAATATTTAAACAGCAGCAGTTCAGCGGAACTCCAAACAACCTTTTTCGTGAGCGTCTTTCATTTTTGCTGTCCAAATTCAGAACAAATGTCGTCCAATCTTTGAATAGCAGCGGTCCAATTGAATTGAACAACCTTATTTTCATTTTCACACCACTGTTCAGCAACAGAACAGCTGCCGTTCAATTTCTGAATAGTAGCAGTCCCTTCAACCTTCCAAAGCAATCCCTTTCGTGTTGTTCCATATTTGAACATCCTTTTGAAACTCTTGTCCAATATCCTTTTCTTCTATAATTGAATAACCTTGAGCAGGTAATTGCACTCATAAGAGAGAATGCAAACGGTAACACTTCTAAATTTGATGTCTGATGATATTTCTTAATCAGGAAGCTCGCATCATATATATCAATACTAAGGCAAAAATTCCCATAATTTGAATAGGGCATCAAAAAATTCTGAACCTTATATCAATACGTCTTTTTACATTATTCGAGTAATATCCAACTTAAAAAAATGGAACAAAGGGTATTATTGGCATTACTTTTTTCCACCATCCCTCATTGTTAAGGAAGTCAATAATCCCCCATCATCATTGTGTGATATGAAAAATCTTGACAGAGGATAGGGGGTCTCATCACGAGCCAGCCTACCATGATCATAAGAATGGGGCAGGTGACATGCCCATTATGGCCACCACACTAGGGTAATGACCTTCTCAAAAGGATAGGAGGTCTCATCACAAGCTAGCCTAATCACCTTACTCCAATTCTAGTGAATGCAACTGTCATCATCTGGCCACCACACGAGTGTAGTGACCTCCGAATGGATTGCATTACTAAAATACATTTACATATCTCAAGGGAGGATAGGGGGTCTCATCACGAGCCAGCCTACCATGTTCATAAGATTCTAGCAAATGGCATGCCCATTATGGAAACCACACTAGGGTCATGACCTTCTCGCTAAATTCGAAGGACAGGAGGTCTCATCACCTGCCGGCCTGATCATTTTTCTACAACTCTGGTGAATGGCACCATGAATACCTGTCTACCATGCCAGCATGGCAATCTCTCTTAAAAAAAAAAAAAAAAAAGGAGAGAAAAATAAAAGAAAGAGGGGCGAAAATATATATCTATATATGTGTGTGTGTGTGTGTGTGTGTGTGTGTGTATAATAATAATAAATAAATAAATAAATAATAATAAATGAATAAATAATTTTTTTTATAGTAAATACCATTATACACCTTGTTCCCATGTCATTATTTACTCAAATTAATGCTAATTATGACTTGTCCCAGCAATTATTAACGAATATTTGATAAACCTATCTCGAACAATGTGAATGATAAGCCAATTAATTCTAGTTACATGACACTTCCGTCATCACCTCATAACCGTCTGACGACATCATATCAAATTAATTATAAACCATAATTCTCTCATGCCTGGGACATTCCTGCATGGGGCGCAATTATGGAAACTTCTCTATGTATCCGCCATTGTACAACCATCAATTACTTAACGACTGATCCACCATGCGCAAGTTCAAAAAATAGAATATTTCCATATCGTCTGCATGCACCAGCCATACCACTCTTGTACCTGAGGGCGTGGATGTCCATTCTCACGCGGTGGAGGGGAGGAGGTGGTTTACTCTGACTGGCATTAATTTGGCAAGCAAGCAAAATTGCGCACAAATCACGTCAGGACGGCTCGGAAATTGCTACAATTCAGGCATGGAGATGACTTATATAGAATTACAGTTCCCCTTTCGAATATGCATAGAATTTGGATGAAACAGCAAGACCAAAGGGAGGAACAACTAGAAATGAGAAACATTCAGACATGGGTGGAGGACCGATGAGGAACGAGCCGCCAAACTTCACACTCTCAGATGAGGAAACCGTTGTTCTTCAATGAGTGGGATGGCTCACATATGTACGTAGACTCCAGGAATACAATACAAAGGTTGCAATGGAATTCCTGAGGAACCTACATGAGGGACAAACCAGAGTCAAGGAACAAATGATACCTGTCACAGAAGAAATAATAGCGGTAGTATCAGGAATACCAGCGCAAGGAGAAATATGGGCAGAAAAGAATTTTCTCTTAAGAGAAGCAATAGCATTATAATGGGATCCAGACGAACAGATGCAATGGAAAGGAAGAGGAATTGCACCCACATCCTTACACCAGCCATGGTAGGATTGGTAGAGTTCATCCAACGGTTCATAATCTGCGAAGGACGTTGAGAAGTGGTAAAACCCTAACAACTTAAACTCCTAGCTGTGCTTAAGCAGAAAATTAAAATCAATATTCTTACATTTTTAAAAACTGTTTTGCATGATGCCGCTGGCTGGCTAAGAAAAGCCAACAGTCCCCAGGCAGTGGTGAGCCACCAGGCCTTAATTAAGCTTATTATCATCCACGAGCTAGATAGACATCAGATAGCATGGTATGATTTTGTCAACCCAGAAGTACAGGAGCCAACATCCAACCCAGAAATACCAGAACCAGGAATTCACCCTGAAAAGGTTGAAGCTGATCCCCCCAGGGTGAATACCCTGAGAAGAAAATGGAGTTGAACCACAACGTCAGAATCCAGTAGGCGAAAAAGGGCCAGAACAACTTAGGGAGCCTAGAGTGTTATGAACGAGGCCGAATCACCTCAGGCACCAATACAAGAACTGGAGGAAGAGATGGCCCGAGACCTAAGACAAACAAGAGAAAATTCGAAAACAAGAAACATGCCAGAAGTAGGGGAACATGAAGAAATTGTTGAAAAAGTTTACTCCCCTAGTAATTCTGGTCATAACGCTTCGTTACTTAGTTAGGACCAGTTGCAAGAAGAGGGAGCCCTGTCTCCGATTTACAATTTTGAAGTTTACAGCACTGAACAAGGAGGGGAGGGACTAGAATCACAAGCAGATTCCAATGACACCATCCCCATGGACCAGATGACACCAACGGATATTGAACCTGAACACAGCACCGCACCCCCTAGCCAGAGCCCTCATGCTGAGAAAAAGTCTGAAGAAGTAAGTGAGAAAACTATTCTGGAGCTGACTCCAGAAAAGGAAAATTCTGTCACCATACCAATATTGGAAAGAAGAGAAGAGGAAGAAAAATTAAGAAATTGAAGAAGAAATACAAGAGATTGAAAAAAGTGTTAAGGAACCTTAGAAGGCAACTGAAGAAGGAAAAGATGGCAAGGAAGCCGAAGGTATAAACTGCCATCATTGGAACTCAAACTGAACTAGCAAGTACCACAAATGTTGAAACACAAACCAACTTGACCACTACCATAGAAGCAAGAACACAGACAGAAAAAAAATTCATACTGAAGCGTCCACCCAGATAGAGGAAGTCCCCAGCTATGCTCACTTGGTGGAATCAACTGCTAAGCAACGACTGCAAAACGAGCTGGTGCAGACACGCCATGAATTGGCACAATGTAGAAAAGAAGTGGTGCCATTAAAGGAACATCAGGCACTACAAAAGAAGCTCACTGACCTCTCACACACAGAGGACGAAACATTTGCTCAACTCAGGGAAGAACAGGCTAAGGTCAAAGCAACACAGAAGAAAATGGAGCAAGCTAAGGAACAGATAACCGCAATCTACTCTGTTTATGATGATGCCTTGTCATGTAGGTCCCCTACGACTAATTATGCCCTGTTTTTAATGGAACAATACTTACTACTAAAAGTCAAAGCTTTAAGGGCAGGAAAGCCCATTTCTTTCAAATCATTAGGAGAATTTGTCCAATGTTTCCATGAGCAGGACGAGCAGATTCAACACCTCTTGTGTGAGATTTATACGCACAATTTTATTTTGTAAACTGACAACGATAGTAACCCGAGCCCCTTAATAGGGGATATCCAGCTACAAGCTTTTCTTTCATATACAAAAAATCAAGTCAGATGGGACAAAGCCTATGGCTTCTTTCAAAAAAGGGAGCAAAACTTGGAGCTATGGGTCCAAGGAGAACCCACAAACCCATTACATACAATAATTCGGCATCAGAACTTTTTGAAGAAGTTGGGTGTGAAAACTAAACTTGGACCCATCCATAAGGGTGTCATAGTAGGAGCCTAAGATTATTTCAAAGATATCGGAGAAGAAGCCTTGGTAGCAGCCAAACAACAATGGATGGCCTCCACAAACAATGTAAAGAACCGAGAGCCATTCAGCTATAGAAACTTCAAGGCCGCTGCATCTAGATTTTACCTATACACGAGTCTAGTCACCCGCATGGGACCAACTTGGTTAGGTTGCAGGTACCGGAAGCCACTCCTTTGGCTTTCCCCTGAAGAGTAAAACCATGAGATTATGAACTACTGGAAGGAGCCACAAGCATTGCCTTTACACTGATAGAAAGGAAGCATGGATTTAGAATGCCTCAAGAGAGGCCCTACCCTACCTACCCAATAACATGGTTACACCTCAACAACTTGTTTGCATGAGGACATGCAAAAAGGTAAGCAGGGGAGTAATGTTGGGCCCAGATTTAGGTATGATTTCCTCCTCTAAATACTCTGAATTATCTTATAAAATTGAGGAAATCTTCTTTCATATCAATGATAAGGGATGAAATAGCATAGAAACAGGAACAATTAGACTAAGGACATAGAGAACGATTCACAACAAGGAATTGACTCCTTTTTTTCCCTATCTGCAGGAAACCAAGAATGCGAGGAAAAATAGATGAGGACCAATCAACGATTGCATGTATCGAGGTCATCAACAGTTCCAGGAAACCAATTAAAAGGCAGCTGAACAATTTTTGAGTTTAAGAACTCAAATGACAGCCATGCACATCCGGCTGTCATTTGAGATACATTCTCAAGAAGTTTGCTTTAAAAAGGCCAAAACAGACTAGGATGAACAGTTCATAATGAAATCCTAATACAACCTGTTTAATTCTTTTTTGAAGAGCATTTCTGAATGAGATAGAATCCCGAACAATCCCCTCTTGAAGCTTCCTTAGTGCTATAGCATCTGAAGGTCTGGGCCCAACCTTTAGAAGTTCTACGCATATTTTATGTTCCGAGACTTTGCAGAATTAGTATTTGTAAATTCTATGCAGTTGCCACATATACTTTTGATAATATAACTACAAATTTTCTTATAGGACTCTTAACAATTGTGTTCCTAGCAGTAAGTACAATTCTACGCATGACAAATTATTTTTTAAGTCTGGTTTATTTTCTCATTATGATTGTTAAGCTTTGAGTAGAAGAGGACTGACTCAGTAGTATACTTTCTCTACCTCACGTTTCCCTTCTAACCTGACACCGCGAGTAATCGTTTTATCACTGATGATTAGTTAGTTTTTTACAGAGAAATGCATTGCAAAATCATTTAAGTTATGAAATTCACAGCTAAGTTATATTTTTGCCTGATTAGTGATTTACTTCTACTATTATTTCTTGGATGCACAGCTAGCCATACAGTTTAGTCCTCTATTCTTTTTTTATCGCACAGTTACTTGGATTGCTTGAATTGTGTTGCTATTTCTATACTGCACAATTTCACACATTGCTTAGTTGTATTCTAGTTTCAGAATTGCACAGCTCAATTACTACTTCTTGGATTCTTTAGTTTCATTCAGCTCTGTTCTTGAAGCAACTTAATTAGAATTTTGTTCTGTATAGTTTCATTTCCATTATTTCCATTCCTGCTGATTTTACTTAGACTTCTGTTCAGTTCGATTTAGCAGTCACTTTGCTTCAACATAATTTTTCAATTATAGATTAGTAGCATTTTCCTTAAGAACAACATATTTCATAGTTACGAATATTTCCTTCGCATTATCAGGAAGCATCACTAGGCTAGTTAACTCGCACATACTGTGTCGACACCCTTGAAATAAAAAGACGAACCCCGAGTTGACAATTAAATAAAGGAACGATAGAGTTGCAGAAAAAACCACCTCTACAGGACCAATAGGAACATTGGACACGTAATCTTGCTAGGGCTAGTGGGGAAGGCAAATAGTCAAAGAGGATTCCCAGAGACCTTGGAGTGTGGAATCCAAGAGTCACAATGAATGTAATATAAATGCATAAAAATGTTAATAACAAGCATCTCACGCTTATCTTTCCTATGCTGTCTATTCTTGCCTATTTAATTATTTAGTTTGACTTGGATGAAATATTCTATTAGAGGGTTGAGGATGAAAATCATTTTCTCTTATATTTTCCATCTTATATTCACATTCTACTTAGTTTCCATAATATCTATCAACATTTTTTACACTCTAAGATAGCAAAGAAATATTAATGTAAGAATGCTTCTGAAATTTCCTTTCAATTAAAGTATTAAAATATTAAAGAATTCCAATTAATTTATTATATTCATATAAATATTAAAAACCTTACATACTTTGATAATTTTCTTAGCTATCGTATAAATTAAAGATACAATATTTAAGTCTAAAAATTATTTATAAAAAATATCATAAATTTGGTTTTATTAATTATTTTATATGTAATATGTTTATTTCAACTTCTTTATTATTTTTCCATATAACAAATTATAAATTTTGAAAAGAAAAAACAACCCTTCATCATTAAATTCACAATACAAATTCTCGTCCTTTTCCTTGGCTAAATCCTCCTCTTCCCCAACCTGGTCCTCTAGGTCCTCTACCCGCCATGCCTAACCTTTGACCATGATGATTATATTATCCACCCTAGCTATACCTGACTTGGTTGAATCCAGTCATCACAGCCCCTTTCCCTTCGAGTCTCTACACTTTAAAAGAGTCAAAAGTGTGCTCATGCATCAAAATCCAATGTGTGGAAATGATGGATATAATGCCCTATAGATTTGTAAAAGTTTTAAAATAGAATTCAGGTTGTTGCCTCATATTTCAGCATCATTGGGAAAGTGGCATGTATATCTCTTGACACTCGAATGTCTCACATTGATGTATGGATTAATGCACAGGTGGTGGTGGACAGAAAACACTCTCATGTCTCCTGGGACCTAAGGCAAACCGAATGAAGTGACCTCCAACTTTTCATAGATACATGCAAACAATAATGTTAATATAGGAATTGAAAAAAAAAACAAATAAGGGTTACCTCTTAGTCCTTAGCATAAATCCATTGGATATTTTAATGAGGCAGACAAAGTATCCTCATTAGCCTCTCAGATTAGGACATACACATAGAGTATCCTTCACATCAAATGAAACTTTAAAAATTCAATACATCAACATATAACAGTATATAAAGTTAGCATGCATCAATGATAAACATCAATCTCGCCATTGAACCAACAAATATAGGAAGAAGGTATCAATATCATCGTATATATAAAAAAGGAGCAAATCTATATTAACGGATGTGAGAAGAATGCTTACAACCATGATTTTTTCATAATTTCTTCCCTTAGCTCCTAGCTCCACTTTCTCTCTCTCTCTCGATCAACTTATCGACAACATAATAGTGCCCAAATTATGATCCCAACTACTGAGGCCTAGCCTCCGATTTATAGGTAATGGGGGGCTCAATCCTTGCTAATCTCTTCACAAGTTTCATTTGGGAAAAGCTAGATGTTTCCTTGCTTTATTTCTCTTTCCCCCTTTGTTCTCTTCGATTAGGAATGGAATTTTACTTTGAGAGGTCACAGGTGACTGTTCATGGATTTTTGGAGTCAAATTTGAGTGTAAGATGAAGTACCAATAACTAACTCATGTTTTTACCTTCAGAAACTCATGAAAATATAGTAACGTGACCTTGTAGGAAAAATAGAGTGTTATTTTCTAAGTTAACGCATTTTGTTGGGTGCTAGATTGTGTTAGCACGCTTTTATCCTATCTCTAGGGTGCATTACGCTTGAAAGTGGGAGGTCATAGAAGAATATGATGGTCGAAATCCTTTACAAACGGTAAATGAAGAGAGAGAGAGGATCTGAGCTTTGGAACTTATGCAGTCATGAAAACAACAACATATGTAAAAAATATATAAATGATTTCTAAGTCGATAATTCCCATCCTTAGTTGAAAAATCAAAGTGATGTCCATAGAAGGTACTATTTTCATTTCCACTAGTAGGGAAAATGTGGAAGCTTGTCGTAATTTGAGCAATCTGATGAGTTGTCCGAAAACAATGGCAATAGATTGGGGGAGGAAACAAAGCTCAATTATGTAAGCTTGTACCCAAGCTCTTGGTCATAGGTTCTGAAAATTGCATATTTCTACACATGTGAATAAAGGAGTTGAAGTCAAACATGTGAGAAATCGTTTGATTATTAGTCAATGATGAAAAATTTTGACAGATGTGAGGATGACCACTGATAAGGATGATGGTATCCAAGATGCACAGCAAAATATAATGAGTTTGAATAAAATGGGTTGACATCAAATGCTCATAGAATCATTCAATAGGGATCTAATGATGAAAACCCCAAATTAAACATAGGGAAACCTGCCACTAAGGACTGCAAGTTCAAGGGTATTGAGATGTTTCTGAATCTACTTCCTAGATAAGATTTTGAATTCGATAATAATATATCTATCAAATGTACCAATGAGGTGTCCTACATCAGTTGACATGAAACAAAAGAAGAATGATTATGTTGGGTATAGTTTAGAGTAATGGGGTAAACAGAGTGAGAGAAAATAGACATATGAGTGATTTTTTGATACAGGAGGTAGAGAGTAAAGAGATCCATTAAACAATAGAAGGCATGACATAAATCTAACCAGGAAAATTATACTCAATAACACCAAAGAGTGTTAGGATACAATGACGTAGGGACATCAGGGTACCAAGGCTAAAATCATAGGATGGTAGGGTTCAAAGAGAGGTTGATGAAATGGTAAATGTTGAGGGGTGCCATGTTCAAGGGAGTGACAATAATTTTTATGCCAAAATATCCTTTAGAATATAGATAGTGAAGCCACTATTTTGTCCAATTTTTTTCCAATATGATTAAGTTTAACTAGTCCATAAATGCTAAACTAGATTCTATTTTCACATTTAGCGAGTCTGAAAAGAATGTGGATATGACTGCAATGGGTAGCTTTGTCATGGTTGATGACCAGGTGTGAAAAAGGGTTAATAGTATACCTGACATAGTTCCTTTTCCGTAAATCAGTCCATTAAGTCCGAATAAAGTGAGAAAGTTATGCTCATAGACAAATTCCTCATTTTTTATGATAATATTTGTAAAATTTTCTTAATTGGTCTAGATGAAGAAAACTAGAAGTATATTTTTTAGTTTAAAGAATGAAAAATAGAAAAAAAAGAACTCAAATATTTTTTACAAGAATTTGAGGAGCATGAAGAAGGTAACTTAGGGGTTTTTTGTTTGAAGAGAGAGAAAAAGTCCCAAACAATAATGTTCTCATTTCAAGTAAATAGTGGTCAATGCTATAGAAAATCACTTAAAATACATAAGGTCATATGCAAATATTGGAAGAATAGATATTTGGTGTATTTAGAAATAAAGTGGGATGCTCACAAAATAGACTAGATAAGGTTTTTCATATCATTAGAGTGGTTATAAGAAGGAAAGAAGGCTCTCATTCACACCATCTAGAGTTGGTGAGAGTGCTCTAGAGAGAAAAGGGAGAAAAAATTCCCTAATCAAGTGCTTTAACACCGAGAAACCATTCCATTTTCTGCCAGTTCCAGATAAGAGTATTAATCCTTAGCTTTCATTATATTACTTAATTTATGCTTTTCATCGTCAATTTTTCATTCCTAGGCATTCCCTAGATAGCTTAGTCATGATAACGGGATTTCCTAGACCAGGGGGAGCGTTAGCACGCTCTTCCTGCAAAGGAAGGGTGTGTTAGCACACTCCATGGGGTGAAGGAGGCCATGTTAGCCGACTGAGACCTAAGAAAAATAGAATTTCATGATTCCGAGGACAATTCAGCTGTGAAAATACTAAGGGTTCTTATGATGTAGTAATCATATATTGAAAATGATTCTTTGGAGAGAAATAGCTCATGACCAAGAGGAACTTCAAATTATAAATGATACAACATGTTTAGCCTCTCTGAGACAATGTGGGCTACTAATGTATGATAGAATTAAGGTGATGAAAATTTAGGATGATCTATTGAGTTGGATAATCCAATGGTGGGATGAAATATAGCGGTTGTTCAAGATTGGGGATCATGAGCTTTCTACACTAGGAAAAATGGGTCCAAAATCCAATGTCACTTCGTCAGTTGTACAACTCAAGTTCATCTACTATGCAATGAACTCGAGACACAAATATCATTGGTGTGATTTCTTTAGGTATTTGACCACTAGGAAATCATTGGACCTGTACATTGGATATCCATTATCCTTCATTCCAAATAAACCGTCGGCTAACGGGGAATTTGTTCAATGTATAGTCATCGAATAGGTGACGTTTTGTTCGACGTATAATTGTTGAATAGGCAACGTTTTGTTCGACGTATAGTCGTCGAATATGTGACATTTTTATTTGTAACCAAGGTCAAATACCAAACATCCATATGTCGGATGTGTTTATCGAATATCCAAACATCATACGTCAGTTAGTCGATGTCGTTACTTTTCATTCGACGAAGATTCTATGGATCCGATGATATTTTGCATCGGACTAGAGACGAATATCCGATACTGGTTCATTGATGAGGGCCGATGAATATATTACACTTGGTAAATGTACTCCAAATATACAACAGGTTATTATTGAAAAATAATGGAAGATCTCGAAGGAGTGGTCATTAACTTTAACAAGGTATTTTCCTTTTGAAGTTATGGAATATTTCATTTCAATATAACTCAATCTAGACCTTTAATGTAGATGTAACCAATTAATCATATTATGGTTAAGGCAACAAAAATTGGAGAATGTGTATTTTTCATATGTTTCAATTCAAGAATTCACTCAAATGAAATAATGTACATGGGATGCGAGCTTCAAAAATGTTGTGCCAAAAGAGGATTGGCATGCGATCTCCATAGAATTGTAGTAAAATCCTCTTCTAGCACAACATTGTTGAAACTTGCATCCCATGTACATTATTTCATTTGAGTGAATTATTGAATTGATACACATGAAAATTACACATTCTCCATTTTTTGCAGCCCGAACCATAATCTGAGTAATTGGGATACATCTACATTAAAGTTCTAGACTGAGTTAGTTTGACATTAAATTTTGTAGAACATCAAAACAAAAATACCTTGTTAAAGTTAACGACCATTCCTTTGAGCCTCCTTCATTTTCCCAAACTTCATATTGAAAACCAGGAAATAATGAATAGATAGAGAGGACAAGTATCTCTAATTCTAAGAAATAGGATACACATGACAATGTGTAAAAGGGCTAAAACACAGTTTCTCAAATAATAAGAACCACCAAACAAATTCCTAATTAACAGTACTGAAAAATTGAATGCTGATGTAATGTTACATTTTTTAGATATTTTCTTATGATATTTGTTCCTCTTCAACATCCAAATCGACACAGGTTTTCCTACACATATTCATGAGACCAATGAGGAAAAATTGAGCAAATGTTTCCTGATTTTTGGAAAATCCATATATCTAGTTATCACCCTCAATATATTCTCCAATCTTGCTTCTAGCTAATACATCCATGTGAGTTGTCTTTCATGCAGCACTAACCCCCATAAATGTTGTAATAACACCAAGTATCAGTGGACGTGTAACGGAGAAATGGAAGCCTATATTTAGTCACTTCTTGTTCCCTCTTTTCCTGCAGATGAATCCAAAATTAGTGTAATATTCCCAAATGGGGGAGCAACAATAAATAAACGCAATAATGGAAATATCAGTGACAAATCAACACATGTAATGTAAGAAGATCATATATCCATCACATTAAGATCATAGCAGAAAATGCATACAAGTTCTTGAGGAAATAGTCACTCAAGGTTGGCAAAACAAGCCTCAAGAGAACATGTACATGAAATATAAAGAACACTTCTACACAACAAATATCCAAGGCTATGACAACATAGTTTTATTAGATATAACTACTATTGGAAAATTTGAATACATAGATATGAAGTTATGGGGCTGAAATAATGTCGGGAACAGAGATGTATACTTCGAAACACATTTTCAAGACAACTGGGGAAGGATTTCCTAAAATGTACAAAAACACCAAAATGTCGGAATGCAACCATTGGGATAAATAACAGCTGCTACTGAATAAATGGAATAATATGGCTATAGATAATACACATAATGAATATATTTCCTCCAATATATCCTTGAAGTGAAAGGCTGATCCTAACACTGAAGATCTCACCCACCAGATCAAGCACTGAAACCCCCACTTCAAATGCTCACTGAAATAACGCAGTCAAAGATGGATACTGTGCTGTAGATGATGGGGATAGGGTCTTCTGGTACCAAATATCTGAAACATGCTCAAGAATTCTCCTGGCTGATCTCCCAAGAGAAGGAATCCTTCCTGCTATGAAAAACTAGTTCCAGAAGTGGGCTTCTCAACCCTCCACTGCAACACCCTGTAACACAACACAATTTTCTGTAGAAAATCCGTTGTACCTGAGGATTGAAGCTTGGCCTTAAGCTTGAGTGTGGAGATAAAGTGAAAGGCTCCTCCAAGATGCCTCTCAAGGAAGGATATGGGATTCCCGCTCGGGAACACCTGGTGCTAAACAACACAACAATCTTAACTAAACTGTTAAAGAGTGAAAAATAGTCATGCGGACCATAAAATCAATAATCAATAACATAACTCACTATGGCTGCTTTTCCATCCTTATAAACAATGTGAGCCTTCTCACCTTAGGTCCCACTCATTAGAGGTTTCACAATCATGGAGTCTTCCTCCCATTCACACTACATTGTCCTTAATGATGATCCACTCCCTCCATACCAGCACTGTTGACTTGGTCAAACTTGACCTTGTCCACATGCATCAGCCCGTGTTCACACATGAGGGTGCTTAATCCAGCTATGAATATGATCCCTTTTCACATTAAGAGGGATTTTGTGCTTACTAAAGAGATTTATGGGCCTCACTACCCAATTATTCATCTAACTAAATGACAAGAGAAAAATTAATATTCCAATTAGTTGCATGCTAATTTAGGAATATTATAGTCCTCCCCTCCCAAATGTTGCTTGTCCTCAAGCAACTATAGGGATAGAACAGAAGAGCCTCCTCTCCTCCTCTTGTAGCATCCCCATATGATAAAATCCTCCAAGGAATAAGATGCTATCTCATCAATAAATCTCCAAGTTGCCCCTCCCAAGTGTGCAAGTTAGCTTTTGGTAACCATCCCAAATAGCTATCATCATGAATAAGTAAAACGGCCATGGAGGCAACAATTTGTTGTCTAGAGGCCTTCTTGAGGCATGGAATCTAAAATATATTGGGAACTATCATTCCCATGTGAATCTCCCATCTCCAAGCTATCATCCATACAAAATGATCCACCCTCCAAAATGGTAACTCATGAAAAATATCCTCCACCTTTGGCTCCAGCAATTTAGGTGGGTTGCATAACTGAACATTGTAGACAAAATTTCCTACCCCACGATATCTCTCTCTCCACTTATGGAAAGTGTACAGTTGCTGCTGATATTGGGTTGCAATATTGTTTCCCTTAAGATACAAAAGGACAATTGGATCTCCAAAGACCCCTCTTCTAGTTTTATGAGCCCAAACCATCCCATAAAAAGTGAATGGTACATCACCCCCATGTGGTATCCAAATTAGAGAATTGCTGAAGGTTATGTGCAAGTTTGGATAGTACCAATATTTTCTCCAGTGGATACAACACAGTTTTACCAACTGTTGTTTTAGAACATCATGTGGCAAGTTGTCTCCCGAAAAGTTGCTAGTTTTGCATGCTTTCTCATCCACTATGAGGTAGTAAATGACATGATATATCATCTGAGAATAATAATAATAACACCACAGTTTCCCAAAGTTATGAAAATATGGGCTATCTCCATCACAAATGTTGGTCCTAGAATGAGCATGAAACCAAAAGATAATATTGCCCTCTTGTGGAGCAATGTAATGTACATAGATGATGAGAGAATGCAAATAATTTATGAAATGATCAATAAGTACATAAATACATTTCTTACCATGCATTGTGAGTAGGCTGAAATTGAGGTCCATAGATGAGCCCTCCCATGGGAATCTCCTCATAAAAGTCTGCAAAATGAGGGGATGCATACTCCCAAGTGACACTAATGCTGGCCTTAGTGATAAGGCTCTTTCCACTCCATGACTCCATTCTTTGACATGCCATATGCCAAAGTCATCCACCATGATGCTACTATGTGTGGGATCCTCCTTCCTATGTGGAAGTACGTCTTGATCATTCAATGTTGAAGGGTAGCCTCCTTGCACTTTGATTGTGCCATTCCCTCCTCCTGGAACATCCTGCAAAGTATGGGAGAAATACAGCAGATACTCTCCCAAGAGTAGCCAAACCAACAATAGATCTCATTGTCTCCTTACACCTCAATCATACAAATCATGAGATGAAAACATGATGATTGATATGAAGAATGCCATATCAACATAATGAACCCACACTCCTTGCTTCCATATGATGCAAGTCCCATGCCAAGATTCCTCCATTAATATACCCTATGAAGAAGGATATGTCACATGATTGCCAAACTCTTTCAAGAGTAGCCAATGTAGCCATGCCTCCTCATTAGGGGAACTTCGAGGTCTAAAATGGGCCTCCTAGAAAAAATGTACAACCAAAACAAAATTTATAAGAACCAATAGGATTTAAGATGATGATGTCAACCATGGGGGATGATTCACCATTTTTTAAGTAAAAGGGTAAAAAGATTAAAAATAATAAAATAATAAAACTACTTTTTCAACTCATATTTTCAACTTATCTCCCAAAGTGTTTACCCAACTTTTGAGTGGGAGTACTCATTGGATGCAAAATTTAATTCCTCATCCATGGAGTACCCATGTTGCATGCTTTTGATGGACCTTGCTACACGAAAAATGAGAAATACATGAAAAAACGTGATTGCAATCACGTTTTTCATGTATTTCTGACTTTTCATGTGGCAGGATCCATCGAAAGTATGCAACATGGGTACTCCTTGGATGAGAAATTAAATTTTTCATCCAACGAGTACTCCAACTCAAAATTAGAGTAAAAACTTTCGGCGATAAGTTGAAAATATGAGTTGAAAAAGTAGTTTTTCTTCTTTTTTTCCCCTCTAAAGTTTGATGATGTAATCAAATCTTATTTTATTATTTCCACTATTATTTAATAATTTTCTTAAGAGGCCTAGTTTAGACCTTAAAATTTCCCTAATGGCTGTCCTCTATCACAGATATGTAGGTGTTTCACCAGCCTCTTGCTCACCATCCACACTTATTCATCCAAATGTGGGTGTCTCCTACCATGCTCCATCTTGGTACTTCTCCAATGGAGAATACCATCCTCCCACATCATATTTCTTCCTTTTCATTTCATGGGATGTTGAAATGAAATATCTTGGAGATCCCAAAGTGGAGACCACTCATCAATCACCATGTTGAATCCATAGGGATCCAAGTATGTTGAAGGCAAAGTCTTCTTATTGAGTTGTGAAATGCTCATCAAGAGAGATCCATCACAACAATGAAAGATAAGATGCTTCTCATTAATCACCTTCCCATCCAATGTCACACAAGTAATATGGTCATCAGAATCCTCCAATAATATTTGGGCCCCCAACTTATCACTACTGCTCAATGACAAAACTTCTAATCTCCACAATGGTGTATTTGTTATCTCATGCTCATGCTCCATGCTGAAAATATAGTTCTGCATTGGATTTTTTAGGAAACTGCTCATAGAATCCTCTAGAAATACACACTCCAACCCCACGAGTTGTGTGCATCTCAATAATGAATACCTAGGATGTCTGTTTATCTTCTCCTTGAAAAAATCAAGGCTGCTCAACACAGTGATAGTATGCTGCTCCAAATCAAAAATGTGCTTGGACCCTTGGTCATGCAATGGAATATACCATAACCCCCCATAAGATGTGCTGAAATAACAGAAACTGGAAACATACGCATACCTAGGTAAAGATTGGGAACATCTTGTACTGCTACAAGGGCTCCTCCCTATGGTATAATGACTTCCCCAACTACTGATGATGATGGTTGTTCCTCTATGGCTGCATTAGCACTGCTTAGGTCTAGTACTCCTCATGCATCTCCATAATAGTGCACGAGACTCTACATGACAAGAGATCAAGACCACTTTGCAAAGATGCAAGGGTTCTTTCTCTTGATGCTAGTGATCTTGTAGCAAGTGGTGGTGAAGACCTCTTCTCCTCTACTTCCTTCTTGTCAAACTCCTTGATCAACCTTTGAGTAAAATCTTCATATGCAGTCACTCTTGCATGACTCAAATGGCTGAACCACCAAATGTTTTCTTCACCCTCAAGGTGTAGCGCTGCAATCTCAATAGATTCTCTTTCTACTACTGGATGTAGTAGGAAGAATGCATCCAACTTCATTCCCACGTTTTTTTTGTGCATGTGGATGACCCATCAAATGTAGACAATAGAAATATATTGTGATTTCTCCTTCCATAGCGGCAAGGGATCCTTTCTTCTTTAAGCTGAATGAACTGTGGGAGAGTTAGATTCTCCTTGAAAGCTCTTGATTGAGATATGTATTCTGTAAGATACTCACTTAGAACCTCATGATCTAAGTGTCCTCCATCTCCATGCCTTTTATCTTCTACTTCAAAAGAAAAGGGCATAATGTATTTCTTTGGAGCTCTATCCAATACCGGTTATTTATTATGCTAGTAGGGAGTACATGGACCTTCCTCATCTTGAAACCCTCTAGAGGTATCATTGTATTTCTCCTGTTTCATCTACTTAACCTCCTTGGAGAGGTTCTTCATGGATATGAAAAGTGATGAGACACAGCTCATTCCTTCCATCATTTTAGATCTCTTCTTCTTCTTATATCATATTGGCTTAAACTCACAGGCTGAGCCAATATTATGCTCTGATACCACTGTAATATTCCAAAATGGGGAAGCACAAATACATAAAAACAATAATGGAAATAGTAGTGACAAATCAACACATGTAATGTAAGAAGATCATATAACCCTCACATTAAGATCATAGCAGAAAATGTATACAAGTTGAGGAAATAGTCATTGAAGGTTGGAAAAACAAGCCTGAAGAGAACATGTACATGAAATATAAAGAACACTACTACACAAAAAATACCCAAGGCTATCAAAGAGAAATTTTATTAGATATAACTACTGATGGAAAATTTCAATACATAGATCTAAAGTTATCGGGCTCCAATAATGTCAGGAACAGATATCCATACTCCAAAACACATTTTCAAGACAACCCGGGAAGGATTTTCTAATATATAAAAAAATATCAAAATGCCGCAATGCATCCCTAGGGCTGAATAGCAGCTGCTACTGAATAAATAGATGAATATGGCTATAGATAATACACATAATGAACAGATCTCCTCCAATAGATCCTTCAAATGAAAGGTTGATCCTAACACTGAAGATCTCACCCTCCAAATCAAGCACTGAAACCCCCATTGCAAATGCTCACTGAAATAACGCAGTCAAAGAGGGATAATGCATTGTAGATGATGGGGATAGGTTTTTCTGATACCAAATATCTGAAATATGCTCAATAATCCTCCTGGCTGATCTCCCAAGAGAAGGAATCCTTCCTCCTATGAAAAAATAGCTCCAGAAGTGGGTTTCTTAACCCTCCACTGCAGCACCCTACAACACAACACAATTTTTTTCAGAAACTGTGTTGTACTTTAGGACTGAAGCTTGGCCATAAGCCTAAGTGTGGAAATGAATTGCAAGGATCCTCCAAGAGGCCTCTCAAGGAAGGATATGGGATTCTTTCTTAGGGACACCCGGTGCTAAACAACACAACAATCTCAACTAAATCGCCGAAGAATGCAAAAATAGTCATGCAGACCATAAAATCAATAATCAATAACATAACTCACTATGGCCGCCTTGCCCTCCTTATAAAAAATGTGAGCTTTCTCACCTTGGGTCCCACTCATTAGGGGCTTCACCATCATGGAGTCTTCCTCCCATTCACACTGCACTGTCCTTAATGATGATCCACTCCCTCCATACTAGCATTGTTAACTTGGTTAAACTTGACATTGTCGACATGCATTAGCCCTGTTCACACATGAGGGTGCTTAATCCAGCTATGAATATGATCCCTTTTCACATTAATACGGATTGTATGCCTACTAAAGAGATTTATGGGCCTCCCTACCCATTTATTCATCTAACTAAATGACAAGAGAAAAATTAATATTCCAATTAGCTGCATGCTAATTTAGGAATGTTACAATTACTTAGCCAATTCCATCAAGTACGAGAATCCACAAAAAATTCCAATAGCTAGATCACATAATATATCAGTCTCAAGGCCTAAATTCCATACTAGGGACACACCAACAAAGTATTTGAAGTTCTCAAAAGACTTGGATAGTGGTTCAAATGGAAAATTCATTCCTTGCTTTGGAGCAATTCATGTTGCATCCTCCAAATCCAACTCATGGAATCATCTAAAATTTAGTTCCGTTACAATTAAATATGTTCAAAAAAATTTGAGAAATAGATGGTTAACAATTTTCTTACAAGTATTATTCGCATTTGCACAAAAAAAAAACATGAGAAAGATCCTCTTCCTAACCTTGATGGTGTTGTATTGAGCCCTTACTCTACACCATTATGTTGGAATTTCATTTCTTCATAAGATTCTTTAGAAATGACATCTTGAGGTTTCTCAAGAGCTACGCAGAAAAAAAATCCTATATCATTTCGTATTGGAAATGATTTGATAAAATAGAAATAAACAAAAAGGTAATGGAAGGAATGTCTTTAGTTAAGAAACTCATGAATTAGATATTCAAGAGAAAATTTAAACAAAAAAAAATGTTGAAGAGTAATGAAAATCCAAACAAAGCACATGTTGTTGTCCAATACCAATATTCTTTTGTAAAGATGTTACAACACTTCAACACATTAAGGCTCAGATTCGTGGTGTTTCCTGCATTTTGAAGGCCAACATGGGTCCATGAAACTAGTTAATGTGATGCATGGTTGCATAAAACCTCTTCATAATTAAAAATATATTGGTTATATAGAATTACATAGAGTCCTTAGTGGATTAAAAAGGATGTAATCTTACAATATTCCATCTAGGAGCAAGAATCTGATTAACGAAGATAAAATTCTCTGCATATATCAAATGTTAACACCTGTAGCCCCATATCCCCCGGTTTTGGATGCTATCTACATTTGAAATTCATCAAGCCTGAGAAATCTTCATCGTCGAAGGGAAGAACAAGCATATAGAAGGTGTATGGTTGCCTTGATGGAGGTTCTTCCAGAGATGCATGTCATTACGAGGATCCATTCAGGCATGTGTTTACATGTAATTGTAGGAATGGTTAGATGTATTACATTCTCTTTTTTCATGTCATTGATGGATATCCTTGTTCTTAGGTTAAAACTAGGAATTAGACCATGTGGATGAAGGTTCTTATGAAAAAGGGAGCTTTACAAGATGAACACCCAACCTGAGATCATGCCATGTAGCTCTAAGTTACACATGGGTTTCGTCAAAGGCCCACTTGAGTCTTTAGGTTGGACACCCTCTTCAAGGAGGTATCTAGGGGATGTTACAAGTAAGAAGGGGTGAGAAATAACATGAATGGAATGTTCTCGATATAATTACCACTAAAAACATGCTTATGACCAAGGATTTGAGAATTGAAAATTAGGAAACATTGTGAGTAGATAGAATGGCAGAAAATAATTGTTTGACAGTAAAAGAACGAAATTATAAACAAGGTAAGCGCAGGATGATTTATTATGACAACCTTACGGTTATCGGATATACCAACAATAAATGGTAACAAGTAATAAAAATACACATGGAACCTTATCGTTAGAAAGAGAAATGACATGTGAGTGATGACAAGATGGTGGGAGTAAGTCAAAAAGTCAAATGGTGGTTTTGAAGCCTACTTGGAGGGGGGGTTGGATGGTAAGTGGATTTGACGAGGGGGCGCAGGGGTGCGGTGCGGTCTGAGTGAAATGAAAAAACGTAAGCATCGGTGGTTTGGTTGAAATGGATTTACCCTGATCCCCACAATACCTATGAATATCATTTGGAAACACTGTGGGGTGTGGGTTTAGATGTGGCCCATGTTAGGGTCTTATAATTTACAGGATCACAAGGTGATTAAATATTTTTGTCTCGGTTATATGAAATTGTAAATACTATTTCATGTTGCAAATGATTTCCAAAAAAATATAAAATAAAAATGAAAAGTGGGTATTTGAAAAAAAAAGAATGAAAGAAACAAAAGAGAAAAGGGAAAGAAAAGAAAAAACAAGGAAATAATAAAAATAAAGATGAAAATCCCATGAAAAATAAAGCAAAAATAGAAATGAAAGTGTTGCAAGTCTAAATTCTACTACCTGATATATAGTTTGATTTTTTGAATAAATTGGATGTTGTGTGCTACTTGTTCAAAATGGCACAACCCTTAGTCATCAGTTTGAACCATAAAATTTAATCATGTTAAAAAATGTTTAAATTTTTGTCAATTATATTAGAGAATAAAGTTAGCCAAGCTGTCTAATCTTGGCTAATGTCAATTAGTTACATGAATAAGGTTGATTCAAATGTTTAAACTAAATCAATGAAGTAGTGACTAGATAGGATGGAGTAGGTGTTTTCTCCTAAAAGAAAATAAAATGAGGGTCTGCTAGTTGAAATGCACCCTTTTGTTGGATCAAAAAATAATTTTAGGCTAGGAAACAATTCAAGTCAAAAGAGTCAAAGGGATAAAGTGGGGTAAATTTTACATCATATGTATTTATCCTCAGTTAGAAATATTTTGAATACATGCCCTATAACTTGAAACATTATGTTTATATGTGTTATCCAAAGTTTGGAAGGCATATGCTTTAAACAAAAGTTCACTGCCCATGTATTAAGGTTGGTAAATGACAAAAAGGGTTTGTCTCATGTGGCTAAAACTCTAACTTCTCCTAGCCATCAGATTATTCCTCCACTAAATCAATGCTCCACGGACTTTTTTGGCATCCCTTTCCATTGTCCCTTTACCAGCGGGGGGGATACAAAAAGTGGTTTTCCTCCTCGCGGGACCCACCTATTGTGTCAATACCATAAATTTTCGCACCCCCCCCTCGTAAAACATTAACTTCCTCGACCCCCCTCTGAAAACTACTTCTCTTCTATCCTATCCTGCCAACTTTCCCATATGCATCCCTCCATTCGTCACCTAACACCTAGCATGGATCGTTGCCCAATTAAATGCATTCCCAGGAAAACCGTTAGAAATTTCAATGGACCCGCGCCTGCAATGGAAACTACTCTCTAACCCTTCATCGCCAATATTATGTCATTGCAGTCAAGGATCATACCCAAAAAAGGACTTATCAAGCACATGAAAATACACCATTGCCATTCATCTTCAACTCAGAGATAAAATCATTGATAATTCACCATTACTTCTTGTTATTCTAATTAAAACTAGCAATATGCCTCCTAAAAACAATAATAATAAAGACTTAATCAACCTGATTCTTCCTCCCCCTGTTGATCTTGACCATATCCCTCTTTTGGAAATGGATTACAAAATTGCAGAGAGTAAGTGCTAGTTCTACGTTTTCGAACTCTACGATTGGCTCGAAAATAAATTCATTGACCAAACTGATGAAATTGTACTCTTGGATTCAAATTTACCTCATTACATGTTCCTTGAGACCCATCATTTCCCAAAATTCATTATAAAATTTCAGGCCCATTGTAGCTCCAAATGGAGAAATATTATTCACCGTCACTTCCAAAACCTTTGACCAAATGATGCAGGTCCCTCTAATGAAGCCAGTGCACCATTTTATGTAGAAGCCTTGAATGAAATATATGAGAAATTAGACTTCTACAAGGGAAGACAAATTTTTAACATTTTCTTGCCTAGGAATGCCCAATTTCCCAAGAATAATCCACCCTATGCTTCTACCATTTTCCCTGATCAGGCCAAACACATCATTTATGTGCTTTCACACCTTCTAGGTTATTATTCTGATGAGTTGATTGATGAACCTCTTGAGTCTCAAAATTTTCTTCTATATTCATCCATATTTCCATAATTTCATAACCATTTAACCCTTGTTTAATAACTATCTAGCCTAAAATCGTACATCAAGTAATCGTTGTCATGATCATATGGGATAGAATAATCATTTTCAAAAATTATTTATTTTATGTATTTTTAAGTAAATTTATGATTAAAAAATAGGAAATTAACATGGTTTCAAATATCTATAAATGAGTTATAAGTTTTGTGACATGTGTAGCCTTATTTGGAGGTTGTAGAAGGGTCTTACTTGGACTCCCAAGGATAAATTGGAATTTCAGCTCAAGAGGTGGGCCATATTCCAAGGAGAAAGATCATGGATATGTTGATGTGTCATGGGATTTGTATCTAGTATTTAGGGATAATTTGAGACAAGTATGGATCTAGTAGATATTTAAGGGATTTACATTTATTGATAATATCCCTAATTCATGTACAAATAAGATGAGCATCCTCCAAAGGAAGGTAAAAAGTTGTCAGTTATTCATAAGCATCATATTTATGATTGTTCATTCAACATGAGTAATATAATTTTCTCCAAATCATGAGCTATAATTGTTATTTTATTCTTAATATGTGACAGTTGTTCATGCGCGTTCATTGAGGAATGGATGGATACCCATCAACCACAATTCACATACATCTGTAACATAGTTTTATTTTTTTTGTTTCCTTGCATGTTGGTGTGCTTTACTTTCTGCAAGTTTGAATTACTTTCCGCAAGTGTGATTTCATTTCCTAGATTTGATTTGATTGTCATTAAAATGTTTGTTTACTAGTTATCTTAGTTTGTTTGCTTGAAAAGTAAATCACTAGTTTCTATTTAGTGCTTTCCAGATTATCATAGTTTGCTTCTAATAGATTTGGACACTAGTTACAATTAATTTTCTTTTTTACTAGTTCTCATAATTTTCTTGCTTGATATATAAATCAATAGTTGTTCTACGTTTACCCACTTTCTAGATTATCATAGTTTTCTTCTGATAGTTGTTCAAATATTATTTTGTAATTTTTTATAAAGGCCATGGTATTCATTCATTCCACCCTTAGAATTTAACTTCCACCCTTAGATCTAATTCATTTTTCTTGCATGTGATTTCTTTTGCAGTTTTCTTTATTTATATTTGAAATATGCATTTCCATTTTTTTCTTTCCATCCTAAAAAAACTTTCTACAACAGTTCATATAAGGTCCCATATTTTCTTCTAAGTTTACGAAACCCCCGAGTTGACATATTAAAATGACAAGGGATTTAACATACCATTAAATTTCCCTACACTTTTGGCGTCGTTTCCGGGAAATCAAACATAGATGTAACTAAGTTAGGAGGATTATTTAGGAATCATTTTTCATTTAGGGTAATTTCCATTTAGGGTTAACTGCATTTAGGAATTTTTCATTTGCATATAGAAAGCATAGAAATTGAATAAAACATTCACAAATAAAAAACCTCCATTCACCAAAAAATAAAAATAAAGAACACAATAAAAGTCCAATTGCAAAAACAAGATCTGAAGAGATATGTGTGATGAAAGTTGAAGAATATAAAGAACTTAAAGATCACATTCAATTTTTGTCTCAACTAGTCATTAGGCTACAACTTTTAATATCAAATGTTAATGTTCATGTCGAAGAATTCACTACGTTTTATTTCTTAAACTTGGATAAGTTTGCTCATGATGTTTTTATGAAAATAGATGCATTGGAAATGATCTTATACTTAAGAGAATGTTTCATTTATCTTTCAAAAGATTACGACTAACAAATAAAAATGAGTTTTTGAGTTTTTTAGGATAAATTTTCAATTTTGTGGTGCAGTAATAGCCACCCATTTATTAAATCTTGGTAGGAAAATTGCAATAAAACAAACGATTGTGAACAATGAGCACAAGTGAATATTAAAGATCGATAATTTTAGCTGTGAGATCGATTCTTTCATTTTATTTTCTGAATCCAAATTTAAAAAAAATAAATCAAAATATTGAGTATGCTCTCTTCCTGCACTTTGTGTAATCTTGAGGATAAAAAAAAATAAATTTTTAGTAAATAACTATTTATTTTAAAAACAAAAATAAAAAAATAAATAATTTTTATTTGTATGTTTCTTTTTCATCATTTTAAATAAATTGTTTCTTTATATATATATATATATATAATAATTAAACAAAACAAAAACCAACAAAAATAAATCTCGAGACACCAGACATGGTTTGAAGTCTTAAGGCTTGAAACTTCTACACAGTATCAATTTTCTCAGTTTATTTCCACTCATCTTTCGACCTTGATACCATTTGCAAGTGCTGAAGCTATTCATATCGTGGCTTCACTATGTGCATGGGATCCAACCAAGAGGCCAACTGTAGCTGAATAAATCAAGAATCAATTTTTGCAATGCCTCTCCTGAGGCTACTTTTGAATTTGTAGGGTAATAAACTATTTGATATGGATACTAGAAGGATGCCATGTGAGGCCATTAATTACTCTGCTTCTCCTGCCTTTCTTATTGTTACCTTAGTTGCTGGAACATCCTTCATTTATTGGCACCAACAAAGTAATGAGAGGTGCAGCATGACAACAATAGTGAATCCAGATGGACCTAGTGCAGCAGGATCATACGATATTAATGAATAATTGTGTACAGGGTGCATGAAAACAATCTCTCCTTATATCACAAGAGAGTTGGAGCCCAGTGAGTAAGCCCATGAGCTAGATTTCGATTTCCACTAGTGTTAGAAGAAGTTACCTGAGTAGAGGCAAGCTATGCAGCAATTTTGACCCATCATACTAAAGTTTGTTTTATGACCAAATGGAAGCGAATTTCAAAAAATAGAACATCGGTTCTCTTTTAGAATGGGGTGAATTGTGCTCTTCAAGAGAAATTTTCTCAAACTAGTAACCATTTGAGAGATTTGATGGGTTCTTTGGAGCCTTATTTGTGAGATTACGTTAAAAACAGATTTAGAATCTAATGCACAGATAGTTGCACCCATGATGGAAGGAGAAGATCCAAATTTCTTAATCTACAGGAGGTAGATCCATAAAATTTGATTTCCCTTATATATAGGAGGTGTGGTATGCCATGAAGGCAACAAGCGGGGTTATGGATGTGTGTGCTTGCATGTGGGTTTACTTGGCACAACTCACGTATCTGTAGAATATTCCAAGGAAGTTGAAGCTTGCATTTTTTTGGAAAAATACTGACAGGGGGGAGGGGGGTGGGTGAATCAGTATTTTCAAGAATCAAAACCTTTTACTTTTCTTTTACTAATTTATATACACGACTTTTACTAGCCCAAATAACATATGTACGCGACTATCCTAAAAGAAACTTGCGTATACCCAAATAACTTATTGTTCAGATAAATATTCAGAAAAATTACTTAGCCAAGTTCATCAGTTATGCATCAAATAGATAAGCGATAAACATGTGCAGTAATAATAGAATAAATCATCACACATGAACACCAAGATTGAAGGTTGAAACCCAAGTCACGTGAAAACCAATGTTGTTGTCATCTCTTTCTTCAATATTTATTATATAGAAAAATTCTTACAATTTTGTACTGATGTAGACTCATATGAGTATGCAGGCACCCACCTGCACAAGGTTGTAACCTTCTCTTGTTCTCTAGCTGCTACTTGAAGGGAGCTCAAACCCCTTGATATTGTTTACTAACCATTACTGAAAAGGAGCTACAACCGCCTGAACATAATATCAGACTTAGAGCAGATCAGAGATATTCAGGAATACTTTGATGGATTTATAGAACCCTTATTCAGTCACCAACATCTATCATATTCAGTCACCCAGTCATTGATCATATTTTTATATAATCAACTATAAACATATAGAATATTAAAAAAACCCATATCTACATAAATAATTAATTGAAAAACAACAAAAATATAGCAGAAATAATCACACAATCTCTTCAGCAATCTTCAAAAAACCCTAACTTTCATACTTTTTTTTTTCCTGAAATGAGGCCGCGTGTATACGCGCTTTCACCGTGATGAAATAGCGTATAAATATGTAAATATTCAAAACTACATAAAATTTTAGATTAAGAGACTTACTTAGATCATACCCTTCACTTCAACTAACATGCGCCAGATCAGAGACCTTGACATCTCACAAACAAATCATGCAAATACATTGTCATTTCAGGTCTAGAGATCCCGATCTATCATTATGTCCATAGGTGCATCACTATTTCAGATCTATTAATCAAATGAAACTCATTCCATGTAGATATACTTCAGAGTGAGGTATTCCTTGAATATTCATCACCTCACCCATTTCCGCACTATGATCTTCTTCTCCTTATATAGTTTGAGCCTTTCCCAATACCATGATCCAAAACCACACAAGTGTCGAAGGTATTCTTGGACGGAATCAAATATATGACACAACCCTCAATACTATGAGCCAAAACCATGTTAAGGACCACTAGTATGATAAATTTAGAGTGCAAAAGACATACACTACTTTGCTTCTCATTTTCTACATGTATACGCAACTTTTCTTGAACGAACTCACGTATAGATCCTTAAATATGAAATGAACATGAGCTTAGTATTTAGCTAAAAAATTAAAGTGTGTAGCAATTATTCAGACCTAAATGACTAGATATAGCTCATCACTAGGATTCTAATGCAACTCGATTCATGAAAATCCGAGTTCGTATGAGTGAGTTATGTTCTGCTCTTCGTTTTCCCAAATATGTAAAAATTCTACAGAACAATGATAGACTGATGACTTGGAAATATAGTCATAACCTCAAGGATATTCAAGAAATATTCTCCAACTTTTCAACTAGTGACACTATGATAAGTGTCATTCCTAGATTCGCCAATGTTGCTTGGAGAAGTTGAATTTTTACTCCTAGTCCTAAGCTCGAAATTTCTACTATGGTGGCTTATTTTTATATGGTGAATTTTTTTTCCAATGGGGAAGGACCACATGGTGCAGCTAGAGGCTGCCACATGCCCCCCCATGTTAAGGGTGGTTCGTAGGTTAATATTTATCAATGTCAAAGTTGGGCGCATGTAATATTCCAAATTTTCCATTAGCTAATTGGAATATTATAGTTCTTACTTTTCTTATTTAAGTAAATAAAAGGGTGGAGAGACCCATAAACCTAGTATATGAATAAAATCCACTTATGTTTTGTGAATGTGGGTTAGTTAGGTATTGGATCAAAATTATGGAGTAGTGGAGAAGCTTATTGATGAAGGAAGAGTGGAGGTCATGGAGAAATATTGATGAAGTGATGGAGGAAGTGGTGCATTAAATGCACACGTGATGGAGATAGTGAAGGAATAAATACAAGATGATGGAGATAGTGGAGGAATAAATGCACACATGATGGATGGAGTGGAGAGTAATTGCAGCAGTGATGGAGATAATAGAGGACAACGCAGTGTTTCTGGAGGCTAGTGGTCACATGTGCAGTGCAATTATGAGGTGGGGCAAGGCTAGGGAAGGCTCACAACCATAAAAGGAAGATGAGGGCAGCAAAGGAATGGAGTCTTAATTTTTATTATTGAGTGTCGTAAGAAATTTCTTTGCATGCTTCAGTTGTTTGGCTAAGTCTGTTGTGTTTTTTAGAACTAGGTGTTCCCGAGCCAAGATCCCACCCTTACCCACAAGGGATTTTGAGTGCCTACTCTCGGAAGGTTTTCTTTGGTAGCATTCATAGTATAGAAATCAGTGCTACTTTCAGCCACTCTCATCTGCACTTCCAGCTACAGGAATTACCCATTCCTGAATTAGGGTTTGAGAGTTGGGAGGTTGCTCTCAGTATTTCAGTTGGTAAACTTGTGGAGGTATTAGCCCATCACCTTGTGCATCCGTTTCAGTATTCCAAGAGAAGCATTATTACATTTGGAATGAGGCCTTCATTCTATTCTACTATATAGCAACATATCCTGCAGGAATTGCATAATTTTGCAATCAGGGTTTGACTAGAAGAGGAAGTTCCAAGCAACTCAACTTGGAATCTTGTGGGGGATTAATCCTTCACTTTGAGAATCACTTCTGCAACCTGGGATCAACATTTTATTATCTATCAACATGCTACGTCGTCAACCCTTGTAGACAGTGCAATATTTCCCAGCAGTTATGCATGCAGTAGTTGTATATTCAGTGGAGGAGCTAGAACTCAAGTTTTGAGATTGGGAATTAGTAGAAGGGACCAAACCTTCAGTTAGTAAGTTGAGTGGGTGCTATTTCAGCAGATAGATCATTCCTTCATCCCCATATCAGCAATTGTCTCGAGGGACTATGTTACTGAGCCAGCAAGGGTGTAGTTTGCAACACAAAAAGGGCCAAAATTCCAAACTCAAAATATGGCCAAACCATTTCTGGATTTTTCTGGGTTTTTTGAGTATAATCCATGGTTAGAATCTTGAATATTTTTTAGCACTATAATAGCCTCTAGCACATATATTTTCTTGCCAGCAGCAGTAGTATTTTATAATTTCCAGTGTTAACTTTCATTAGTGTGTTTCAGCCATCTTGTGGCTTGAGTGCATTTCTTTTGGAGAATTGTGTACATACATTACCATTGATACATAATGATATGGCTCAATTGTTTCTGCTCATATGTATGTTGTTTCGATGTATTCCGACATTTTCCAGTTCTACATGTTTTATTCTTATTTTACCGTAGTTGCAATTATGCATATGATCTATGTTCATGTCTTTCCCATTTTGGGATATTACGGTGATATCAAAGCATAATATTTGGCTGAGCTTGTGGGGATTTCATCAAATGAGAGGAATAAGAAGAAGAAGCAGAAAAAAAAGAAGAATTATTCAATGGAAAAATGATTGAGTTTTCCCACACTTCTCTTCATATGTATGCAGTATCTCACCATGGAGATCAAAGAAATGAGAAGGGAAAGGCAAAAGGAAACCTAAATAATGTTTCAGTATGGATAAGATTTGAGCACTTCATATCAACAGTTTAAGCAACCAGCGGTGCAAAAAGTTTAAAAATGCCCTACTATGCCTACTTTCCTTGTAGAAGGAAATGAATGTCATGGATATGGAGGATATTTGGAGCATGAGACTCTGAGTGATTAACCTATAGAGTACTGATCTCAATCTAGAGAATTCAATGAGAATATGAATTTCTAGTATTTTTGCGATATTAAACAGAACTAGAGACCCCACTACAGCAATAGAGGAAGAGGAAATATGTAGAATAAATTTTTCCTTCCTACATTCGATGGGTCATCCAAAAGCATGAGTGGTTGATTTCTAAGGCGTTGATCTCTCTTGTCTTCTATTTTTGGAGCTGGTTTCATAACAACGTAGGCCCCAACCTATTAGAGGCCCCAACCTCCAATAGTTTCCTAGGCCATCACCTAGGGGAAGTCACCACTCCCAATGTTTTCAGGCCACAACCGAAAGTAATGCACCACTAACCCACCAAATTCCCCAACCTTCAAATCATTTTGGACCACATTTCATACATTTTCAAACTTGGCCAACTATACTCTACAAAAAACAATTGTAGGTGATGTTTCATAATTTCCAGACTAGACCCACTAATATTCTAAGATTATCAACAAAAAAATATCAACTAACTAAACCTATTTACAACATACATACATATCTCACTCCTCGTTAACCTCAAACTCAAATAGTGGAATCATACTCTTAACAAGACAACAGACTCTCTTCTTAGCCAATATAAAAAATCTCAGCCATCATAGTGACATCTCTATTGATCAGTAGTTGTCATTGATGTCAACCCAAGCAGCACCAAGGGCTACCCCAATATTGCATGGGAATTTTTACCTACAAAATTAATATATTCTAGGTCAAGAATGCTTTTGATGGTTTCTACTTGTCGAAATGTTTCCGTTGATATATGGCACGACACGTAATTCTTAACGGTTGGACAGATATTCATGTTTGAAGTTTGTACCCCTAGTTAGTGGGCTAAAAACTCATGGGGTTGTGGCATGGGTAATTGAAAAGTCATAATTAATATTTTTAAGCTACTAAAATCCCTCCCACGTTGACTTGTTGAATCCCTCTTAACCTAAGAATTTATATAAATTGTGATCCTCATATCCTCATGCAAAGAATTTCGCCATCTGAAACAGGTCATGGTGGAATTTTCCCTCTAACCTTTTTTCTACGAAGGTTCAGAAGCTGAAATTTGTATGAGGTGAAGCTAAAATCACAAGGAATCTCCTGTAAAAATTTCATATCAAGGTGCACAATAATCTTGGAGATATGATCTGTCGAATACAGTGTTTTTGGAGGCTCCTGAAATTCATCTCAAAGAAGTTACCTTGAGAAAATCATCATAAATCTCTCTCTGATTATCGGATTGGAATTTTGTAAAATTTCACATATAGTGCACAGAATGTAGTTTCTGTGCTACCAAGTTTGGAGCCGAATGAAGAAACGATGATACGTGCCACGCTGTAAAATTTTTCTCTACTGAAATAGTCCATAATTAGGGCATTGTGAGAGGTTGGGCATATCTCTCCATTGAAGAATCCAAATTGGGTCAGACCTATGGAATTGGAAAGAAGACGCAGAGTACTACTATAGCACCAAAAATCACATATTGGGGATCTGAAATAACAGAGATACACCAGATTCAATATTGAGCTCCTAGAAGGCCTGAAAAAGCTAGATCATGTGTTGTCAAGAGCTACAAAGGACCAAACTTTCTAGGGCAGAAAAGCAAAGCAAGGTGCAAAAGAGGATAGCATGACAAGAGCAGCAACCAAGGTGCAGAACAAAAACAAGAATCTCATCACATGAAGTGTTAAAGTGGGCAGCACTGCATACAGTCACTGTAAAGGGATCACTGTCTAAGTAATTGTAAATACATTATTGTAAAAATTGTACTAGAGTCTATCTACTAAGAGTTGAAGAGGCAGTGTCAAGAGGTCTAGGATTATCATTAGGTGGTTGTGTCATAGTTGGGGTTATGGTCTAGTGTGTCTTCTTCTTATACATCATTCTATATCATTGTAAAGTGGACTATTTTCCCTAGTACGGGAGTCCATTCTTCTTTTATTCTTCTATAGGGTGGTAGGGTGGTGTGTAATACTCCTACTTTAATAAGAATATTCAATTTCATTTTGTTTTATTTGTTCAAAGAATAATTATGTAAAGGAGGGTAAAAAACTCCTAATAAAAGAATAAATACATGCCTAATGTGAACAGAGGTAAATCAGGGTTGTCTTGATAAAATCCACTTGTGTGTGAAACAGGATTGAGCCATTTGACTGGGTCAATAGGACCAAATCACAACACAGTCTAGATGCATTGAACCTCCTAGATGATCAGTGCAGTTCTATAAGGAGGTCCTCCATGTGAAAAGGGTTAAATGAATGAAGGTGGTTTAGGGTTCTGGCAAGCTCTCATCTTATAAAAGGAAGGGGAAAGCAACATGTTGAGGTTGTTCATGATTTTATTTTTGAATTGTTGTCTGTTTAGACAAACAACTTTCTTGGCTACTTAGCCTAGATTCCATTGGGATTTCCTGCTTATGAGTTCCATCTCTTCCCATTGAGGAGCTCTTGGGAGACTTGTATTTCTTGTCCACTATCAGGTTGGAGACCAAGCTTCTATTTCCAACTGCAATGCAGATCCATTGAGGTTTTTCTTGCTTTTTTAAGTTGCATTAAGTGGAACACTAGATCTGTTCAAATCTAGCTTGTACTGGAGCCTCTTCTTAGTGAGTGTGTATTTTAACCTCTTGGAAGAGTGCATCCATTGGTTGAGATTTATTTTTCATCTTGGAATCATGCCAAATTATTCTACATCACCATCTACACATTTCCTTGAAGAGACTACATCCTTTTTGTAGGCAGAGCTGCAGTGGGCTTCTTTTGTATCATCTTGGAAGAAAGATCTCTGGTGAAAGGGACCCTTCCCTTCACTGTGGTGATCCATGGATTGGCCAACCAATCCATGTTCATTTTAGATCTAATTTTCTGTGTATCATATGCTTCAAAAATTTCTGAAGATTACTGTAGATCTGTGGCTTAGATCTCAAATCTATTCATTGATATCCATCTTTTGCTAAGATCCCAAGGGGAGTGTAAAGAAGAGCATCTTTGGCATATAGATCTATAATAGATCTATATTTTTATATAAATATCTGCCCTAGATCTGATATATAACAAAATATTGCTTCAGCCTCCTGAAAATTATGTTGTCTATCTCATTCTGCATTTTCTTGTGTTGCAGTATCTCATTGTGAAGCCTTGATCCATGTAAAACTTTTGTCTTTCTTTGATATATTTCATAAATCATATCCTAGGTATTATTTAATGATTTTTATAACCTATTTCATCTAATAGCTTCAGAAAATCATGTTTCTTAAGCTTCAATAAATTCTTCATTACCTAAGCCATGGGGATTGAGCCTTTTTTAGCCCCGTCGGGAGTGGGAGACCTGTTTGACTTAGCTAGAATGATTTTTTTTAGATTAAATTTGGTATGGGAGTCCCACATAACCTACGATAAAATATCCAACCATCACATCCCTATGTTTTTACGCAAATTTCTGAAAATGACCTTTTTAGGGCTTAAATCACTGTCTTTCCTCACTTTTGGTTAAAGGAATAGATCCCTTTCATTGTTGATACATATATTAATTATATTAAGGTGTTTATTAACATATCCCATACATTATTAGCCTAATACTACTCCAATACAGTGTTTATATATTGTTGCAGTCCCTCATTGGACAATTATCAAGCCATACTAGGTGTGGGAGGCCTGTTTGCTCACCTAGTTTGTTTTCTTTCTGATATCCTCTTGGAATTGGGTCTTATATTATAATATATAAGGAATATAAGGGCTGATCTTGGTTTCTGTAGCACACATCCCTGAAAAATGCGTTTTTCAGGTTTTTCTTGCTGAGTAGTCCCTTTTGGGATATTACAGTGGTATCAGAGCATGATCTCTGGCTCCGCCTATGAGATCCAACTATAAAAAGAATAAAGAAAAGGAGTAGAGTTAAGAATTATGGAGAGGATTATATTACTCTCATCAGTTTTCAGATCTAAGAAGAGCCTCTCCAAAGAGGTTAAATAGAAGAAAGAAGAAAGTTGCAGTGAGAACTCAAGAAGGTTTCAAGAAGAAGAAGGACCAGGAACTTCCTATTCTCATAGAGGGAGTGAAGAGAAATAAGAGCCCTTATAAAATTTTATTATAAGTAGGTACTTGATAGACTACATGTGTAAATCTAGAGCCTTCACGCAGACCCTAACGTTTCCTTATTTCATCCAAATGAAGGAAGAGAAGAGACCTTGCACAAAAAGGGTGATCAAGAGATTTGAGGAAGAGAAGTCCTCATCATCTCTTGAGGATATTTTCACTATAAATATGACAGCCTTGGAAGGGCAACCTTCAACACCTGCAGTTGAGGAAGCCAACATAGTGAAAGAGAGAAGTCTTGCAGCCATGCAAGGTGTTCCCAAAGTCCAACAAGGTATGATTTCGTTTCCACTTCCTATTATTGCAGCAAATATTTCATAAGATTGTGAAGATAGGTTGTTGTATGACCCAGGATCATTAGTTACTGCTAATATAGAGCAGGAGGGTTGCACTACGCTATCCAAGAGTAGTAGTGAAGAGTTGAGGACCCATTCCTCATGGGAAGATTCAGATGCCAGCTTCATTCAGGAAGCCATGGAGGAAGAGATGTCAAAGGGTAGGCATCTTGGGAGAGTAATCTCATCCTCTCCATAATTCTTAACTCTAATCCTTTTCTTTAGTCTTTTGATAGCTGGATCTCCAAATGACACACTCTCAATGAGCATGCCACAACTCAAAGAGAGACTTCTACTTGTAGGAGATCCAAGGCCTCTTTGGTTTTGGAAGGCCATGCATGAGGAGGAGGTCTCATCAGGAGATCCCATTGGAGGTGCACTTCAACATTTCATGAGGTGCAAATTTCGTCAAATGTTGGATGAGCATGGTGTCCTACCTTGGGAGGATACCAAGAAATGGCAGAAGGAGATCCATCACCCACATTGGGATGAGTGGATGGCAGTATGGAGCAAGAGGTTTCCAAATCCCTTGCAGATCTATGATACAGGCCAGCAAGAAGCATGGTTGCGCTGGTTTTTTTTGGGTGAGTTTGGTCACTACCCAAAAATTTCTATCTCTTTAACTCATGCCTTGAGTCTCAATGATAGGATGCATAAGAAGAAGGCATGGTTGTTGTGGCTGTTAAGTAGAGAGTTTGGACATCCTATCTCAAATCTTATGTCCATGTGTTTACCTTTGTCGTAGATATGTCTCATGTGCTCATGTGTATTTATATTTGAGATGTATTGCATGTATATATATTGCTTTGGGAGGAAGGATAACTTCCCCATGATGTATAAGGGAGCTGGTTTGTGCTTGGTTGATGAGACAACTTACATGTCCATCAATGTATTATTGCTCCATGATCTGCATTTTGATAATGCAAGGAATCAGTAGGAGTCCTTGTTGCTATGGCTATTATTGAGAGAGTATGGGCTGGAATATTTCCATACTCATCATGATGTTCTAGAAGGAATGTATGGCACATTTTCTTGTTATTTTGATCATGTAAAACTGATATATATTGTTGTGTGCTGCTACCTAGTGGATGAGCACTCATGCACAACTAGTACCTTGTTGGAGGACAATTTGCCACATGACATTCTCAAGTAGTAGTTGGAAGAACTGCGTTGTATCCCTTGGGTAGACCATTGGTATCATGGGACCATCATCATTTTTCTGATTTGGATGCCAAATGGTGATGAGGTGCCATTCCTTTTGGATGGTATGGTTTGGGCCAGGACTATTCTCAAACTTGGCCACTCCCTTGATGGGCTAAGGGAGGTCTTGCAGCATGGTGGGTGCTTCCCTAAAGCACCAAATATACATTTCACCTTCAACCATGATGGGATGATGAGGGCAGCAAGTAAGTGGTATGTAAACCACTTACCACATCTAGATCTGAATTAGGGAGGAGATGAACTGCGCTGGTTTCTATTGGGTGAGTGTGGATACCACCCAAAGTTTTTGATTTTCTTGTCTCATTCCTTGTATTTCGAGAAAGGGATGCATAAGGAGGCATGGTTTCTTGGGTTTACAAGAAGAAATTAATTCCATGTCCATAAATTTGCTTATACCTATGATTTATGTACATGTATTTCTGTTTAGAATGAATATCATAATCATGTATGAACCTTGGGTTGGGGGAGAATGTAACCTTATCATGAGTTGGTATGAGGGAGCTTGTTTATATCATGATGATGATGGTGCTCTGATCTTTGTTGAGAACATGAGAGGAGGGATGACACATTGGTTTAGTGTGTCATTTGGGAATGAAATCTCCCATATTCATTCATGCTTCAAGAGGAGAATAGAACATTGTGTGGCTGCTACATTATATCATTTGTTTTCTTATGCTAGAAGCCATATGTTGGGCTTATGTCATTGGGAGAGGTCTCTCACTTGGGAGAATCTGCAGCAAGACATGTGTTTTTTGAATCATATTCAGCCAACACCTATTACCCTCTACTATTTCCAAGCTTTGAAGAAGCGTTTTGCAGCAATAAGGTGGTGGGATGGCCACTTATTGTACTATGATTTGAGGCAGTAAGATGAAGGACAACACTAGTCTCAAGGGAGGGACTATCGTCACCATCCAATATATAATATGACACTTAGTCCATGTTTCTTTTGGAGCACATGTGGTGAAGATACTCTATTCACTATATGAATGGAATATTGGGCAAGAAGGCTCACTAGAATCCATGGAGGGAATCATGAAGTTCCAAGTCTCTTTTGGTTGTAGCCCAGGATCATCAGCTCCATATTTATCATAAATGGAGGGAGAGACAGTGTGAGTTGAGTATTATTGTCTCTCATTTCCAGCCATGGAGCCCCTACACATTGCATATGGTGGGGATTGGTGACTATTTCTTTGAGCTGTCAAGGATGGCTCACTCTATTTGGATGATAGCATAAAGATTGGAGTTTCTCATGGGGGTTGAAGTGCCCAATGTTTACCATCTCTCATGACTTGAAGGTACCAATGGACAACATATGATTCTTTTATGTATCTCCCATTACCTCATGATGATAGCTATTTGGTTCATCCACCAAAGGCAGACTTGCATTCTTGGGAGGAGACAACTCCATCAGAGATTTTACAAAGTCCTTGTGAGTTGCTTGAGAACAAACAACATTTTGGAGGGGAGGACTGTAATAATCCTATTTTAATAGGAATATTCAATTTCATTTTGTTTTATTTGTTCAAAGAATAATTATGTAAAGGAGGGTAAAAAACTCCTAATAAAAGAATAAATACATGCCCAATGTGAACAGAGGTAAATCAGGGTTATCTTGATAAAATCCACTTGTGTGTGAAACAGGATTGAACCATTTGACTGGGTCAATAGGACCAAATCACAACACAGTCCAGATGCATTGAACCTCCTGGATGATTAGCGCAGTTCTAGAAGGAGGTCCTCCATGTGAAAAGGGTTAAATGAATGAAGGTGGTTTAGGGTTCTGGCAAGCTCTCATCTTATAAAAGTAAGGGGAAGGCAACATGTTGAGGTTGTTCATGAATTGATTTCTGAATTGTTGTCTATTTAGACAAAAAAAATTCTTGGCTGCTTAGCCTAGATTGCATTGGGATTTCCTGTTTAGGAGTTCAATCTGTCCCCATTGAGGAGCTCTTGGGAGAGCTTGTATTGCTTGTCCACTATCAGGTTGGAGACCAAGCTTATAATTCCAACTCCAACACAGATCCAGTGAGGTTTTGCTTGCTTTTGTAAGCTGCAGCAACTGGAACACTAGTTTCGTTCAGATCTAGCTTGTATTGGAGCCTCTTCTCAGTGAGTGTGTCTTTTAACCTCCTGGAAGAGTGCATCCATTGTTTGAGCTTCACTTTGCATCTTGGCATCAGGCCAAAGAATTCTACATCACCATCTACACAGTTCCTTGAAGATACTGTGTCCTTTTTACACGCAGAGCTGTAGTGAGTTTCTTTTGTACGAGCTTGGAGGAAAGATCTAGTGAAAGGGACCCTTCCCTTCACTGTGGTGATCCATGGATTGGCCAAGAAATCCATGTTCATTTCAGATCTGATCTACTGTGTATCATATGCCTTATAAATGTATGAATATTACTGCAGATCTATGGCTTAGATCTCAAATCTATTCATTGATATCCATCTTTTATTGAGATCCCCAAGGGGAGTGTAAAGAAGAGCCTCTTTGGCATATAGATCTGTAATAGATATATATTTTTATGTAAATATATGCCCTAGATCTGAGATATAATGAAATATTTCTTCAACCTCCTAAAAATTATGTTGTCTATCTCATTCTGCATTTTCTTGTGTTATAGTATCTCATTGTGAAGCCTTCAGCCATGTGAAACTTCTTTCTTTCTATGATATATTGCATAAATCATATCCTAGGTCTGATTTACTTATTTTTATAACATATTTCATCTAATAGCTTCAGAAAATAATGCTGCTTAAGCTTCAGTAAATTCTTCATTAGCTAAGCCATGGGGAATGAGCCTTTTTTAGCCCTGTCGGGAGTGGGAGACCTGTTTAACTTAGCTAGAATGATTTGATTTAGCTGAAATTTGGTATGGGAGTCCCACATGACCTAAGACAACAGATCCAACCATCACATCCCTCTTTTTTTACGTAGATTTCTGAAAATGACCTTTTTTGGACTTAAATCATTCTCTTTCCCCACTTTTGGTTAAAGGAATAGATCCCTTTCCTTTATGCTGCATATATTAATGATATTAAATTGTTTACAAGCATATCCCATGTGTTATTATCCTGCTACTACTCCAATAAAATGTTTATATATTGCTGCAATCCCTCATTGGATAGTTATCAAGCCATACTAGGTGTGGGAGGCTTGTTTGCCTCACCTAGTTTGTTTTATTTCTAATATCCTCTTGGAATTTGGTCTTATATTATTATATCTAAGGAACCCAAGGGCTGATCTTGGCTGCTGAAGAAAAAATCCCTCAAAAATGCATTTTTCGGGTCTGTTTTGCTGAGCAGTCCCTTTTGGGATATTACATGGTGCTAGGGTGAGTTGTAGCTCATTGGGTGTTGGGGCATATGTTAAATTCACTACTGAAGAATCTCAGGTGTTGGATCGTCCATCCAATGGGAGCTAGAGAAGAATTTTTTTCTAGATTCTAGGAAGTTGGAGCTTTATTTTCAATTGGAGTTGAATATTAAAGAATTATTAGAAAATCATTAGGTGGTTTTTATCCCAGAGTGGGTTTCCACCTTAAAAACTGTGTGCATTTGTGTTCCTTTTTTTTTACTTCTATCATTGTACAAACACTGATAATAATTTAATATTAAGTACTGCTCTAATTGAAATGAATAATGATTCACGCCCCCCCTCTCAGTATTTCCAACAATTGGTATAAGAGCTTGGTTCCTTCAATAGCAGTTTAACAACTGGAAGGAGGTCATGGAGCATACCAATAATGGTGTACCTCTGTTCAATGAAAATAATTATGCACTCTGCAAAGGAAGAATGGAGGTCTATCTCTTGGCGCAAGGTTACTAAGTATGGGACACTGTTTAAAATGGATTTACATCAACCACGGATGAACAAGGTAAGAAGAATTTGGTAAATGATGCAAAAGAAAATAATATTATTATTAGTGGACTTATTGAATCTGCTTATCATAAGGTGTGGGGTTGTAAAACCGCCAAAAATGTATGGGAAAAGCTTGAGAATATATATGCAGGTGACTCAAATGTCAAAGAAGCAAAGCTTCAAATCTATAGATCAAAATTTGAGAAACTTAGAATGAAATAAGATTGCAACATTGCTGCATACCTCCAATACATTGATGAAATAACTAATAATCTGGAAGGTTTGGGAGAGCCAGTTGATGAAAAGACTATTATACGAAAGGTTCTTAGAACTTTACCAGGGAGATTCAAACCAAAGGTATCAGTCTTAGAATACAGTGCAAATCTGGACAAACTCAGCAAAGAGGAATTACATGGAGTTCTCATAGCATATGAAATGAGACTTGATGAAGAAGAGGGTACTTCGCATCTAGAAACTATGTTTGTTGCATCTAAGAAAACCAATAAGGACAAACAACCTTCACTTGAAAAGACATGTGCCTACAAGTGTGAAGAAAAGGGAGATGATGGAGAAGGTCTTTCAGATGAAGAATATGCTTACTTTTTGAGAAAACTAAAAATTGGTAAGGGAAAATTCAAAGGTAAACTTCCATTGATATGTTTTGGCTATGGCGAGGTTGGGAATTTCGTAGAAAAATGTCCAACAGAAGTGATGGAAACTCAAAAGGAAAGAAATGCTTTAATAAATTCAATAATCAAGGATTCAAAAAGAACTTTCTCTCTAAAGAAGATAGCTCATCATCCGATGAAGACAATGACAATGAAGAAGAAGCCAATGAGAAAGTATTGTTTATGGCCAAGCACAATAAACAAGAGGTATCAAACAAAAAAGAAGAAGGATTGACCATAGAAGAATTTTCTAAGGAAGGAATCAAGCTTATAAAAGAGCTCAAGGTAGAGATGATCTGTTCCAATACTCTTGAAGAACAAGTTCAAGATCTCAAAATTGAAGTTGAAGAAAAAAAATGCATTGAAGAGTCACTTCAAAAGAAGTTGGAAGAAAGCAACCAAGAAAGGGAATAATTAGAATTTGAAGCAGTCTCGCTGCGTAAGGAAGTGAATAAAGAAAAAACTATCCAAAACTATGTCAGCAGCTCAAGGGCATTGGAAGAACTCTTCAACAATGAACGATCTTACAACGACAGAACTGGCATCAGTTACAAAGAAGAAGAAGTAGGACCTTCTACAAAAAATACAATGAACCTATTAGATCTAACATGCATGTAGACTTCATTGGACAAGATTTGCAAGAACTGCCTTGGAAGACAATTCCTCAACGAAGATTTCCATCTAACATATTTTTTATGGCTACAGTTATTCATGTGGAAAATTTGGTCATAAAGCTGTAGAATGTCAAATGTACCCCAGGAATGAATACAATTCCAGGAGATCTGTCAAATATGAACCTCCCAGGGCTCAGGAAAACATCAATAGATTTGAACATTTAAGAAATAATATTGAATGTTACAAATGCAAAAACTTTGGACACATAACTAGAGACTACAGACTTGAAAATCCTCTAGAAGAATCTTCGAAGCCACAGAATGAACAAACACGGAAGAAGAAGAAGACTTATAATTTTTCTTTCGCTCTCAAGGCTCAAAACAACAAAGATGTGTGGTATGTTGATAGTGGTTTCTCAATGCATACTGGAGATAGAAAGAAATTTGTATCTCTGAAAGAGAAGAAGGATGGAATCGTGTCCTTTGGAAATGATGGATCTTCAAATGTTATAGGATCAGGTACCGTCATTCTCAAAAGAAAAGATGCTCTAGCCAATAATGTTATATTGGTTGAAAACATGAATCAAAATCTTCTCAGTGTTGGAAAAATTTGTGATCAAGGACACACAATACTATTCAACTCCACAAAATGTGAAATCGAGAAAGGTAGGTATGGTGAAATTGTGGCTACAACAAGTGGAGCTCCAAACGACATGAATGTTCTGGATGAAGCAACTAAAGCATGTCTAATAGATAAAGAGGATGATATAATATTTGTTATCAATGATTATCAACTAAGTAAGAAGTTTGCAACAAATATGGAAAGTGATTTCGAGATGTCTTTACTTGGTGAGCCGACATACTTCTTAGGGCTTCAAATATCTCAGTAAGAGAAAGGAATATTTATATGTCAAGTAAAGTACATCAAGGAAATTCTCAAGAAATTCAAAATGGAAGATTGCAAAACCATCCTTACTCCGATGGTAACAGGTTGCAAATTGAAAATAAATGACTCATCTAAGGCTGTGGATCAAATGTTTTACAGATCTATGATTGGTAGTATTCTATATGTAACAGCCTCCCGACCAGATGTTATGCAAGCAGTTGGACAAGTAGCAAGATTCCAAGCAGCACCCAAATAATCACATAGTATTGCCACCAAAAAAATTCTTTGATATCTAAAGGGAACAACATAATATGGCTTGTGGTATCCCAAGGGTAAAAATTTCATTATTCATGCCTTTACATATGCAGATTGGGCAGAAAGTGTTGATTATCGTGAGAGTACTTGTGAAGCATTGGAATATCTTTGCCAGAAGCTTGGGATTCTCCTAGGGTCTCATTAGATTTTACTTATTCATAATGTAAAAGGGGAGTGGAAGTGTGTACAGGTCCGCAGGATGGTTGTGTGTCAGGGGGAGTTACCCTTTGCCATTGATGTGAAAGGGGGAGAGAATGTTGTAGGAAGAGGTGTCATGATCGCAGGGGGAGTACTTGTGTTGCCATCAATGCCAAAGGGGAAGATTGTTTATCAACGGTTGTCATTCATGCCAACCCAAGCAGCACCAGGGGCTACTCCAATATTGCATTGGAATTTTGACCTACCAAATTAATATATTCTGGGTCAAGAATGATTTTGATTGTTTCTACTTGTCGATACGTTTCCGTTGATTTATGGCATGCCACGTAATTCTTCATGGTTTGAGAGATATTCATGTTTGAAGTCTGTACCCCCAGTTAGTGGGCTAAAACCCCATGGGGTTGTGCCACGGGTAATTGAAAATTCATAATTAATATTTTTTAAGCTCCTAAAATCCCCCCACGTTCACTAGTTAAAGCCCCTCTCAACCTAAGCATTTATATAAATTGTGATCCTCATATCCTCCTTATGCAAGGGATTTAGCCGTCTGAAATAGGTCATGGTGGAATTTTCCCTCTAAATTTTTTTATACGAAGGTTCAAAAGCTAAAAGATTTATGAAGCAAATCCGAAATCCCAAGGAAGCTCCTATAAAAATTTCAGATTAAGGTGCGCAACATTTTCGGAGATATGATCTGTGGAATTCAGTGTTTTTACAGGCTCCTGAAATTCATCTCAAAGAAGTGACCATGAGAAAATAGTCGTAACTCTCTCTCTCTAGGTATCATATTGGAATTCTGTAAAATGTGGAAAATAGGGCATGGATTTTAGTTTTCTTTCTCTCAATTTCAGAGCCAAATGAAGAAACATTGACACATGGCACACCATACAATTTCTCTCTACTGAAATAGTCCATAATTAGGGAATTCTGAGAGATTGGGTATAACTCTCCCTTGAAGAATCCAATTTGGGTCGGACATGTGGCATTGGAAATATGACTCAGAGGACTACTATAGGACCGAAAATCACATATTGGGGATCTGAAATAACAAATATACACTAGATTCAATATTGAGCTCCTAGAAGGCAAGAAAAAGCTAGATTAGGTATTGTCAAGGGCTGCAAAGGACTAGAATTTCTAGGGCAGCAAAGCAAAGAAAGGTGCAGTAGAGGGTAGCATGACAAGAGCAGCAACCAAGGTGCAGAATAACAACAATAATTTCATCACATGAAGTCTTCAGGTGGGCAGCACTGCATACAATCACTATAAAGGTATCATTGTACTAAGTCATTGTAAATACATTATTGTAAAAATTGTACTAGTGTATATCTTCCAAGAGTTGAAGAGGCAATTTTAGGAGGTCTAGAATCATCATTAGGTGGTTGTTTCATATTTGGGGTAATGGTATAGTGTGTCTTCTTCTTCTACATCATTCTATATCATTGTAAAGTGGACCATTTTCCCTGGTACGGGAGTCCATTCTTCTTTTATTCTTCTATAGGGTGGTAGAGTGGTGCTAGGGTGAGTTGTAGCTCATTGGATGTTGGGGCATCCATTCATTTGACTATTGAAGAATCTCAGGCATTGTAGCATCCATCCAGAGGGAGCTAGAGAAGAATGATTTTCTAGATTCTAGGAAGTTGGAGCTTTATTTTCAATTGGAATTGAATATTAAAGAATTATTAGAAAAGCATTAGGTGGTTTTTGTCCCGGAGTGGCTTTCCACCTTAAAAAATGTGTGCATTTGTGTTCCTTTTGTTTATTGCTATCATTGTATAATAATTGAAGATTAACTAATGCTCTAATTGAAAGGAATAATGATTCACACCCCCCCCCAAGTATTTCCAACAATCTCAACAATGAGAAACCCCTGACAAGAAAACATACACTCTAAACAATACATCAAAGATATCATGACACTTTACTCTCATCCATATAATCTTTTAACACTATGTTATCAAACCCTCTAAAAAATTCCTCAACACAATTCCACAACAATTTTGAAACATGTGCAAAGATTTTACAACAATAAAATGCATAAGTATGAGCACTCTAGCTTAGTTATATAGCACCTTGGTCACTAATTAGAGAAAACATTGTTGTCATACAAATATTCTAACAATACCCAACCATAAATCTCCACCTATATTATGTCCATGATCTCTACACAACCATATCATGCCTTTGTATAGATACACCTACAACCTGATCTCTGATGATTGTATGCTCAATTCCCTAACACATAAGTTTTCTCTTTGCATTCTATCTGAGCTTCATTTCCAGACATAGGAATCTAGTAAGCTTCACTCCATATGAACCATCTCTATAACATTCTTATAGGTATAGGGGATATGAAATTTTTCTTACATGCATACATTCACTTGCTCAAGGCATCATATCTAATTGTAGACCACATTCATGCTGTACTCCCATCAACTTCCAATTACATCCTCCGAATGTGCTTAGCAATAAAAAATATAGCCTATTTCCATATATCTTTGTCATACATTGTGGAAAATATACACAATCACACTATCTAATTTGGGATTGATCCACGAAAATTAAATTTAGTCATATCTCCCAACACCTCAAATAATGGACCACATATCGATCAAGTTACAATTAATTTATTCTAATACCCTGTGAACAAATCCACACCACCATTCTCATGGTGATTGAATAGCCATATCAAATAGCGACCTAATAAACTTCATAAATGTGATCCAGGAAAAAACAAAATGCATGAACAATCAATGACCATATCAATTAATCAATCAAACTTTGAATGTGGTCACAGTCTTGTTAACAACCAAATCCACGTGAACATTGAATACCATGTCAAACAATTTTACCACTAACAATCACTTAGGAAAAGCATTGGGTAAACCCCATGGTTTTCCATTTTTGACACATAAAGGCAGCGTTGTAGGCACAATTTTGGAATCGTAGGTAGATTTTTGTGGGCATACAATAGAAATACTATGAAATTTGAACAATGTCATTGGGTGATAGTGGTAACACCATGGCAGGTGTTGTAGCCATGGAAATGTTAAAACTCTCTACCCATATTTGTACCTATTGCAAAAATACATCTTCAAAAATCGTGTCAAACACACCATGTAAACTTATAGAACATTAACACATATTTTTCAAGCATCAAATAACCATGCAATCTCTCCTCATTTTGCTGACACCAAGGCCCAAGTAGGAAATTCCATGGTTGACATCAATGCCAAAATAATTTTCCCAACAATATCCTCTTCGGAATTGATTACAAACTACAAAAAATTCACCAATTTGATCTTCATTTGTCTCTATTTGGTTGGTATCAGTCCCCAGTGGTGGTCGTGTAACTCTCCCCCTTTGACATGAATGGAAAAGGGCTTCCAAATTGCATTGAAACACCATGTTGAACCATACTTAACTCTACTGATACCAATTATTTTCTGATAAAACATGTTGAGCTATAACACATTCAAGATGGACAATATAAATAAGTAAAATATTCTACCACCTGCATCCAATGGAAATCATTGAAAACAAGGCCAATAATGACCTTTTTCTTACTACTCATACTCCCCCTGAACATGTGCCAGGCTACAATAAACTCTACAAATTGTTGTACAAATCCTTTAATGCTGGTACATATGCCTCATTTCCACATGAAAGAGGCTACTTCTCATGAACCAAAGATTCACAACAAGCCATTTTATAATAACAATGATATACAAGGCTTACTAAAATATGTATTTGGCTCCATAAATGATAGGACATGGCTAGAATATATGCATGCCAAGATTCATGACTCTCTCAATATGCATTCCTAGGTCAATTATTGTTCAACCAATAGATCCAATAATGAATGAAATAGTGAAATATCATTGGATCTTCCACATAAAAGTTCTTACATGGAAGAAATAAAATGGCTCATTAGTATGCATGCCTAAATCAAGTGACTCAATCTCCAATACATTGTTGAATTAAATGATGCACTTAAATGCATAAATAATACATAATTTTTTCACCAATTACCCAATGATATAAAAATATATACATATTTCTAAAAATGTGCTTTTTAACTCATGAATACAATGTATGGTGCTACTACCAAAATAAATGAGTGCAAATAAGGTGAAAATTACATGAAACCCTTTAAAACCTAATGCGTGGATAACTCCCCCTGATCTCATCATACATTTTTATGGCTCCAATATCCTTATTGATCCTGTGGAGCTAATCATGTTAGTATATCCTAAGTCACACATTTTTTCTACTACTACTCATCTGCATCAACTCATCCTATTTCCATAATGCTCTGATACACTCTCCCTAAGGCCACACAAGCCTCACATTGCTCTTTTGCAGTCTTTTATAAATATCCACCAAGTAATAATGGACTGTAGTGGGGGGTAGCTTCTCCTACTTCACTTTATCTTTCTCCTTCTTCTTCCACAATTTTGTAGTTTTCTTTCTAATATATGCATAATCCTCTAGTTTTTTTCTAGGCTTACACCTGGTAAGTTGTTCCTTGTGCATGATTTTCCTTGACGAACTGAACAACTTGCAATCTCTAGCCATGTGGAGAAATTTGACATAGGTATAACACCTGACATGACCAATATATGAGGAAAGGGGATCATATTTTTTGTTTCTCAAATCATATCACTTTCCTCCAATGTTTATACCTATTCTCCATGCATGCAATTCACAGTCAACTGCCTTGTGGCGAAACAAATTATGAGAAATGTAATGTCCATAAATTTAGTTTGTATACGCAATGGTTGGCAATCTCTTGTATTGTCCTTGTTGTCCATATTGTTGCATACTCTAATGATTAGATAACCAAATTGTGATTCTACAACTAGTTCCAACATGTCCAAATTTATGATAGATATAACACTCAATCTCATCCATTAAAGGAGAAAAGGGCATTAGAGGAAATTTTAGTCTAGAATTGCCCATGAAATTTTCACTTACATGATATGTAAACCAATCAAAATCATTTAAATTTAAAAATAGGTACATGTAAAAAATTTGAAGGAAAATATAAAAAACTACTTTTTTAATTTTATTTTTTTATTATCTCCTTACAAGTTCAGTTGAATTTGAAGTGTAAACACTCATTGGACGCGGAATTTAATTTCACATACAACGAGTACCCATTATGCATACTTTTGAGAATACACACAATGATAAAAATTGAGGATACATTAGTAAATCATATTCAACACACATTTTTAATATATCTTCAGTTTTTATCAATGTGGGGCTTCTCAAAAGTATGCATAATGGCTACTCATTGGATGTGAAATGTATTTCCGCATCCAATGAGTGTCTACACATGAAATTTTAGTAAACCTGTAAGGAGACAAACTAAAAATATAATAAAAAAGTAGTTTTTGATATTTTTCCTCAAAAATTGATAACTCTTATTTTATTATTTTTCTATTATTTTAATATGTTTCCTTAGGAGGCCACTTTTAGGCTTAAATTTCCTCTAATGATTTTTGCTTCTCCTTTGAAATATGATAGATCTTCCATAGTATTCTCTTGGAGTGAATGTTCTTCCACTCATAGGTGCTCCTCTTGGTTCTCTTCTCATCGAATGTTGGCTCTACTACTTCTTTCCTTTTTTCCTTCTCATCATAGGTTAGTCATTATTGTTTGCATGTGAATGTAAGTAAGACTCTCCATTTTGAAAGTGGATACTAGATCTATTTGTGGGAGATATTTGGCTCTTAAGAATAATATCCAAGAGACTCATGCTCTTCTCTTGATTTAGTTGATTGTCTTTATGTTCAAGCTGCTTCCTCATAGAGATGATCTTAGCCTCAAGCTCTTCAACTTATCCGTCTCTCTCTTTATGTTGGCTTCTCTTCACATATTCAACTCTCTTTGCTTCCTCTAATTAGATATCCATGCTAAGGATTTATTATTTAAGCTCATTCTCCTTTTCGTCAAAGATATACATCAACTTTTGTTGGTATATACACATAATTTTCATTACAATTACTTCAAAATTTAGTATATTAATAACCACCATGGTTAACCCAAGTTAATATTTGAGAAGCGTCACATCATCCTCATAATCACTACACATATGAACATGACTAACATCAGAACCATCTAATACAAAATTAAGAATTGACTCATGTTCATTATTAACTTCAGATCTACCTCAATAGAGCACACCAAACCCTTATCTTCTTGATGATTAGTTTCACCATTCACACTAGGGGGATGAATCATATCAGGTCGAGACCCCTTCTTTAATGAGACTATATTTCTCTTTTTCATTTTTTCTCTTATTCTCTCCATTGTTTCTTCTATTGTTATCTAATCCATATAATTCCTGCAATATATCCGATTTGTCTTCTTGATGATTAGTTTCACCATTGACACTAGGGGGATGAATCATATCAGGCCGAGATCCCTTCTTCAATGAGACTATCTTCCTCTTTTTCATTTTTTCGCTTATTCTCTCCATTGTTTCTTCTATTGTTATCTAATCCATATCATTCATGCAGAATATCCAATATGTCTTTAGAGAATGTAAAATCCACTATATTCTCCATATTTACACTATGGAGGTTTTCATATATAACACATTTTTCTTGGTTTTTCTACTGCATCACTTTTTCTCAGAGAGAATCCTTGCCACATATTTCACATACAAACTTCTAAACATCAGATTCATAAATTGGGAACTAATATTTAACCTATTCTTTCCATACATGGTAATTTGCAACATTGAGGAGGGATACTCCCTGATGATTCATCATAATTTTTTTTTCAAACTTTACCCAGAATGACCTTCTATCTGTTAAGATTCACCCGAAAGCACCCAATATAATACAAATTTCCGGTATATTGACAATAATAAGGGGGGGGGGGGGGGGGGGTTGGGGGGGGGGGGGGTTCAAATTAGTTTGTGTAGTGTGGGTCATCAATTACGAATTTTTACCATTTCTTACAAATAATTGAACCAATAATTAATTAGAAACATATATATGATTACAAAGTACCATAAGTATAAACAAAACATGAAAGAATCAATACTCATGAGAAAAAAATAAGACATCAGATGTTAGGTGGAAACACTTCTAGGAGAAAAACAATTGTACTTAGTTCTCTTCTTCTTCTTTATTATTTAAAATATTCTTTACATCATATCATTGGGAACCACTAGTGTGAAAACCCCTAATTTTGATACACATGAGGAACCACTAGCTCTAGGCCACTACCTGACGGAATCCACCACTTCCTATTATATGCAGGCACCAACCTGATTGAGTTCCCAACCTCCAATAGTCTCTCAGGCCACCACCTAAGGGGAGCCACCACTCCAAATTTTTCAGGGCCACAACTTGAAGGAATCCACCACTCCCTAAATTATAAAGTGTTGAAAATCCTCCACTTTCCCATGGAAGGACCTAACCTACAAATCCTTGTGGAAAAAAATCCATACACTTTCAAACTAGGCTTGCGATAAACAACATCAAACAAATGTAGATCATGTTTCACAATATTCTGATTGGACCTAGTAATATTCTTACTTTATTAACAACACAATCTCAAATAATTCAACCTCTTTGAAACATACATCTGTCTCACTCCTCATCAACCTGAAACAAATAGTAGCATCGAAATATTTATAGGAAAGAACACTCTCTCCAAATCCAATACATAATAATTTAGCCATCCTAATCACATTTAAATAAAGAGAAACCTATGAAAGAAACAACATACACTCTCAAAAATAAATCAATGATATAATGGCACTTCACCCTTAGCCATACACTCTTGTAACACTATAGTATCAAACCCTCTCAACAATGTCTCAACATAATTCTCCAGTATTGATACAAAAATTACAAGTATTTTACAACAATACAATGCATAAGTATGAGCACTCAAGATTAGTTGTATAGGAACTTTGCCACTAATCTAAAAAATGACTTTCCTGAAACAAACATTCTAACAAAACCAAATCATTAACATCTAACTATACTCTGCCAATGATCCCTCCACAACCAGATCAAACCTCTATCTAAATACACCTACAACTTGATCTTTGATGATTGTATGCTCAACGTAGTAACACACAGGTCTTCTCATCTCATTATGTACCTAATTCATTTCCATGCACATGAGTCCAGTTAGATTCACTACATACACACCATCTTTCCAACATTCACACAGGTTTAGGGGATACTCAATAATTCTTCCAAGCATACATTCATTACCTGAAGAATCATATTTAAATAAATACCACACTCATGTGTACTGCCATTACCTTCCAATCAATCCCTCTATACATGCTTAACAATAAAAAATCAAGTCTATAACCATGTATATCTATCATACACACTAGACGATATACACAATTGTGGTGTCTATCCTAGGAGTGATCCATGAAAGTGGCATTTAACCATAATTCACAACACCTTAAATGACGGATCAGATCTCAAATGATTGAAAATTACTTTATCCCACTACTATGTGACCAGATCCACATCTTCGTTCTCATGATGATCAAATGACGATATTTACAAGTAACCTGATGAAATTCATTAAGGAAATCCATGACCAAAACAAATACATGTAAAAACAATGATCAAATCAATAAATCACTTAAAATTTCAATGAAATCACACTCTTTTTGATGACCAAGTCCATGTGAACATTGAAGACCATGTGAAACAACTTGATCCTAACAAGCCCTTGGGAAAATTTATGGGTAAATCCTATGGTTTTCCCTTTTAGACACATACAAGAAGTGACCTTGGCTCAAGCTAGGAAACTTGGGCATATTTTCATGGGAATACAATAGAAAAAATGCAGCTATCTAGTAGTTTCGCTAGGTGACCGTGGCGAGGGAGGGGTCGAATTAGTTTGTGTAGTGTGGGTCATCAATTACCAATTTTTACCATTTCTTACAAATAATTGAACCAATAATTAATTAGCAACATATATATGATTACAAAGTACCATAAGTATAAACAAAACATGAAAGAATCAATACTCATGAGAAAAAAATAAGACATCAGATGTTAGGTGGAAACCCTTCTAGGAGAAAAACAATTGTACTTAGTTCTCTTCTTCTTATTTATTATTTAAAATATTCTTTACATCATATCATTGGGAACCACTAGTGTGAAAACCCCTAATTTTGATACACATGAGGAACCACTAGCTCTAGGCCACTACCTGACGGAATCCACCACTTCCAACTATATGCAGGCACCAACCTGATCGAGTTCCCAACCTCCAATAGTCTCTCAGACCACCACCTAAGGGGAGCCACCACTCCAAATTTTTCAGGGCCAAAACTTGAAGGAATCCACCACTCCCTAAATTATAAAGTGTTGAAAATCCTCCACTTTCCCATGGAAGGACCTAACCTACAAATCCTTCTGGAACAAATTCCATACACTTTCAAACTAGGCTTGCTATAAACAACATGAAACAAATGTAGATCATGTTTCACAATATTCTGATTGGACCTAGTAATATTCTTACTTTATTAACAACACAATCTCAAATAATTCAACCTCTTTGAAACATACATCTGTCTCACTTCTCATCAACATGAAACAAATAGTAGCATCGAAATATTTATAAGAAATAAAACTCTCTCCAAATCCAATACATAATAATTTAGCCATCCTAATCGCATTTAAATAAAGAGAAACCTATGAAAGAAACAACATACACTCTCAAAAATAAATCAATGATACAATGGCACTTCACCCTTAGCCATACACTCTTGTATCAAACCCTCTCAACAATATAGTATCAAACCCTCTCAACAATGTCTTAACATAATTCTCCAGTATTGATACAAAAATTACAAGTATTTTACAACAATACAATGCATAAGTATGATCACTCAAGCTTAGTTGTATAGGAACTTTGCCACTAATCTAAAAAATGACTTTCCTGAAACAAACATTCTAACAAAACCAAATCATTAACATCTACCTATACTCTGCCAATGATCTCTCCACAACCAGATCAAACCTCTATCTAAATACACCTACAACTTGATCTTTGATGATTGTATGCTCAACGTAGTAACACACAGGTCTTCTCATCTCATTATGTACCTAATTCATTTCCATGCACATGAGTCCAGTTAGATTCACTACATACACACCATCTTTCCAACATTCACACAGGTTTAGGGGATACACAATCATTCTTCCAAGCATACATTCATTACCTCAAGAATCATATTTAAATAAATATCACACTCATGTGTACTCCCATTACCTTCCAATCAATCCCTCTATACATGCTTAACAATAAAAAATCAAGTCTATAACCATGTATATCTATCATACACACTAGACGATATACAGAATTGTGGTGTCTATCCTAGGAGTGATCCATGAAAGTGGCATTTAACCATAATTCACAACACCTTAAATGATGGATCAGATCTCAATTGATCGAAAATTACTTTATCCCACTACTGTGTGACCAGATCCACATCTTCGTTCTCATGATGATCAAATGACGATATTTACGAGTAACCTGATGAAATTCATTAAGGAAATCCATGACCAAAACAAATACATGTACAAAAAATGATCAAATCAATAAATCACTTAAAATTTCAATGAAATCACACTCTTTTTGATGACCAAGTCCATGTGAACGTTGAAGACCATGTGAAACAACTTGATCCTAACAATCCCTTGGGAAAATTTATGGGTAAATCCTATGGTTTTCCCTTTTAGACACATACAAGAAGTGACCTTGGCTCAGGCTGGGAAACTTGGGCATATTTTCATGGGAATACAATAGAAAAATTGCAGCTATCTAGTAGTTTCGCTAGGTGACCGTGGCAAGGCAGCAACAAACATTGTAACAATGTAAGACTTAAAATTATCTCCTCGTATTTGTAACTATTGCACCAAGCCATTTTAAAAAACCATTCCAAACATGTGTAGACTTCCAGAACATTATAACATCTCTTTCAAGCATCAAATCAACATGCAAGCTCCCCTTCAACTAGTTGACATCAATGATCAACTAAGAAACTCGATGATTGACATCAATGCTAACACAATGTTTCCATCGTCGATTTCCTCCATTTATCTACCAATTGAAACTTTCTTTTAGTCCAAGATTCTTATTTTTCCAAGTGTGACAAGCCATAGTTCATGTATTTTTTGTTTGTAAATACTTCATTTTAAGGTTTTGAGTTCTTGTTGGTGCTCTTTCTCTAGAATTTGTTTAAGAGTGTTTATTTCGGTGTTATAAGTTGTTTAGTGGATCAATTAGTTATTTTAATTTGGAGTGTACCAAAAAAATTATTGAGAATGAATGTGATTTTTTTTCTTGGAAAAAGAAAGATATGCTTCACCCTTCCTTGACTAGTTTTCACTGAATTGAAAACAAAATTGCAACAGTCACATAGTTTCATTTTGGGATTGGGATTGATTCTCTTTTCGCACAAGTTCCACCATCTAAAAGTCACAATATTACACATGAAATAACCATTCATATTATTTTATATTTGGTTCGATAATACTTTGTGGAGAGAGAGTTAATTAAAGTTAACAAGTTTCACTAGAAACGAAAGGTCTAATAGTTTATATATATATATATATATATATATATATATATATATATATATATATATATATATATATATATATATATATATATATATATATATATATATAGAGAGAGAGAGAGAGAGAGAGAGAGAGAGAGTATAAAACGAAATAAGACAAGGGACCTTTTGAAGTGATCAAGATATAATTTAAAAATGTATTAAGATAAATAAAAAAATTAAAAATATATATAATTTGATAAACGAAATGAAATTATTCCAATTCTATAGGCATATTAAAATTAAAATTAGTAATATCAATAATAATAATAATAATAATAAAACAATATAAAGGAATATCAAAGTAAAAGGGGATAATTCAAATATGGAAATTAATGATTTAAGATTTCCTAAAACTTTTAGAAATTTTGTTTTTTCACTATTTAAACTCAAAGGAATAATTGCGGAAAGGGATTTTATTATCTCCATTGCTCTTAGTCAAGAAAAAAATTAAGTTAGTATGGATTGTGTTGACCAATAAGTGGTTCCTAAGTCTAATATAATCGAAATGATAAATATGAATGAAAAACAATATCACATAAGAAATTCACAAATGAGTACTAGGGACTATACTTTTGTCTCATAATTCATTGTTAAATATTTATTTCGTTATGAGAGTGATATTATTTTGATTTCACCCTAGATGGAACCACTAGGGTCCTTTATCTTAAATTATTTTTGACATTTTCCTACAAAGAAAAAAGACAACACTACGGGATGTTACGTTAGAGCCAGATTAAATAACACTAGAAGCTATGAAGGATATGCCAAAGATAATTCTTCAAGAAAAAAAAAGGAATGCAAAATATGTAAAATGAAGTTTATAAAATTATCACAAACAAAAATGAAGAAATATATTTCCTCAAGAAATAAAACAAAAAAATATTTACACAAATTAAGAAGCTTTAGAAGGACAAGAAGTGATTGGAAAACAATGTAAAATAATTTATTGAGAAAAAAGTAACAAAATATTGAAATGTATAAATTAATGTTGAAGAAAGAGGAACACATACATATCTCATTAACCTCACAACTTAGTGAAATTTGGTTGTTGCAGTTACATGATACAAATCGCAAGTGAAGACTCCAAAATAAACTTAGCAACATCAATACTTGAATTAAATCGAGAAATGACCACAAGCATTATAAAGGCAAATAAAGACACAATAATATACTTATCGACACCCAAATCGGAAGAGAAAACATCTAAATGAATTACTGAATCCATATCACTTAGCACATGAACAATTGATTTAAATTTTAAATACTATCGATTAACGCAATTAAATCTTATTCGATAACAACTTAGATTTGGAATCCTATAAGAGAAAGTTTTCTTAGAATATTAATTTAGGATGGTTCGATCAATTCATAGTGTGATCATTCTATACTACAATTAGAAATTCATATCATCTTGCATCATAATATGATACCTCCAAGAATTGGAGAAGTTGCGTTGACATTAGATGACAAAGAAAAAGAGATCGAGCCATTTCATTGGTATTCATTGAGGGAAAAACATTTATAAATGGAAAATAAATGTTATGAACATGAATATGGAATAGTAAAAATAATAAGTAATATAAAACAATAACTAATCTAATAATAATAATTAATCATAAAAATTAATAATTATGAATGATTATGAAAGGGCATGTCTCAAAATCCATGACTCCTTATGAAAGGGAACTCCTACCTAATATTTATATAAGGTCCATAATTATATTTAGTTATATCAATTTTGTATGTATATATCCTATGATGGATATTTTCATATTCTAGATATTCTAAATATTTTGTGTGATACTGAACTTTTTCCTGTATCAATGAGATGTCATCTAGAGTGAAAACATTTTAAAAATATAAAGACCTTAGAATTAGAAATGAATAAGAACAACATCAATATTGGTTCCTCTTATTATAATTCTTATTCTCATATACCTATGCTTTATACTATTGGTTTATCCTTCAATAAAACATCTACTTCTTTTGACGAGTGGCTTATTAATTCTAGAGAACCTTATCATATGGCTAAGAATAAGACCATTTTTTCTGCTATTAATTATTTTAACACCAAGCAATATTTGTTGGTGATGATAGATATCTTATGTTGTATGGTATATAGTAGTTAAGGTATTTGTTGGTGATTTCTATGATGTATTACATGTTCCAAGTTGTTCCTACAACCTTGTATCAATTTCTGAGACCATTCACTCAACTAAAGGTAAAACAATAGATTTTTCAAACCATCCAATTGTAGTTCATAATTTAAAATATCCTAAGCATGATATTGGATTTATTGATGATACTAGCAAGTAATACAAATTTACGAATTTTGGGACATCTTTTCCATCACTTTTTATTGCTCATAATGATTTCTTGAGAAATATTTCGCATAATCAATTTATTCATATGCATTATCACTCATTACAAAATCTATGTAATCAAAATATTGTGATTGGTATTCCTCTCATTTCTTGTAGAGATGGTCTTTGTGCTTGCTATGTTCTTAGTAGGCATCATGAAGAAAAATTTGACAAAAAATCATCTTTGCATGAATCATTCTCTTGGCTTGGTTAGTACTAAAAAAACTGAACAATTTATTGTAACATTGAAAGTGAAAAATTTGGGTTTCCCAGATCAAATCTCTATGTTATTGTGTGTGTTTTCCATTGCTTTTTTTTTTGTTTGAATTGAGAATCTATTTGTAGGAATTACCTGTGTGCGATTAAAACCTACATTTTATATAAGATTAGTTTTGGATTCAAAGATATGCCTTTGTGACTATGTTTGGATTGGGTCTATCATAAACCTTGGTATAATGGGATATCTACAGAAGTGATTCTTGTAGTTAAAAGGATTCAATGGAAAGAAGTTTGAAGATAAAGAACAAGAAATTCAATGAGAAAAGTTTCAAGTTGTAGAAGCTCATAATGGAATATTTTTTGGTGGAGAGAGATTAATTATGTTGTGGATCTAGGTACAAAATCAATAGGGATGTTAACAAAAGTCTAGACCAAATTGGATCAAGAGGAAAAGAGCATAATATGATTGTGTCTCTCATATTGAGTATTACTTAATGTTTCAAGGGTAACTTCAAAGAAGGATTTGTGAGATAAGTTAGGGGATTTGTAACAATATATGTCCATAGTGAAGAAAGTGTTCCTATGGAAGATGTTGTATAACCTAAGGATGAGTGGAACACACCAAATCATGAACACATATATTTCTCTGGATTGTATCCTTCCTGGGTGACATATCTTGATCAAGGATTGAATACTTGGGATTCTACTATAAACCAAATATGTATAGAAAATGAGATTCATAATGGTATATTCCCAAAGTATAAAAATACAATAAATAATTGGTGTAATAGGTGGTTCCTAAGAGGGGGGGATAAATACTTGTCAAAACTATCTTAGAAGCCATACTTAAACACTAGATTACATTTTCATGGTTCTTTAAAGGTGAATTAGAAGCAATTGGAAAATTGTGGTGAAAATTTATTTGGTAATGAGAAAAATTTAAGAAATAACTCGTGCTAGCATCATATAAAAAAATGGTGCTCCCCAAAAGAAAAGGAGCATGGGCCTAGAAAAATTTCTTCCTATTCTCAAATGTCCTAGGAGTGAAAAACATATGGAGGCTAGTTGAATGAAGATAACTATGGGTTTAGTTAATTATACATAAGTACTTGTACCCACCCATAGTGGATGATTATATTGGGAACAGTATGAAATAATTGGATAATCCCTAAATTATATGAAAAGTTATGGACTCGACTTTTCAAATCATTTGTAATTGGTTGATATGGAAGGTGGGAAAAGGAGAAAATATCTATATATGGATTGGCTCTTGGAAAGGTATTGAATGAAGCCAAATATTATTATTATTATTATCAAATTTTTTGGTCACGACCAAGCGAGACACGAAATTGGTGTATGATACCCCCTTACTTATGGGACAAGGAACCCACCTTTGTGCAACAATTTGACTTCTAAGTCTATAGAGGCATACATACTCCAAACCCCTCTGGTTCTGAACCTATGACCTCTTATGATGAAACAAATTCTCTTAACCATATGGCCCAGTACATCCATGGGTGACATGAAATTCAAATAAAATTATTCTTTTCACTAGGACCTGTTGTGGATTATTAGAGGTCTTGAAATTGGCAACAAAAAGTGGCTCATTTAGGATGAAATTGGATTAGGAGAGGATCTTGTGGAATATTTGAAATAATTTGTAAATTACATAAAAGATAATTATGTTAAATTAGGATAAGATAAATACAAGTTGTTATAGTATGTTAACCCTTCAAGGGCTTATGCTCCTCAACTGGGATATAGCGCTCTTACCGAGGAATAAAATATGGTGACAAAACCTACTTGTTGGTGGGGATTAATGTGAAAGTTAAGATGTTCTTAGAGAAATAAAATATTTATTTATCTAGAATTAAAAAGCAAGGCTCTAATGTGGGATATTTTATTGATATTTAAAAAAAATCATCGTTGGCGGAAGTTAGTGTAGTTTATGCAAACAAGTATAAGAAACTATTGATCACTTACATTTAACTTGGTCATTTTATATAAATAGGTTTATAACAGAGCTAGAAGCATAATAGGGGCATGTCATAAGTGGGAAGAAGGTAGCATAGAATAGAATATGAAAATAGAGATACGAAAAAAATGATACATCTGAACTCAATATAACATGGGGAATTTGACTTACTAGAAATCCAAATATTTTATAATGATAGGTAACCCTATCCTTTAAATGTGAAGTTCACTTTCTTAATTTCCTAAGGGCTTAACCTTGGGTAGATGAGAAAAAATAAAATATTGAGAAAAAAATAACTCATCATCAATATGTTAGGTCCCTATCATACTAGTGTATCCACTTATTGTTATTGTTACTGTATCCCCATTATTTTTATTGTTGTGCTCATGTAATCCCCATACTTTTATTATGTGCCCCATAGGTGTAGCCCCGTTATTGCTATTATTGTGCCCATGTGGTCCCCATATTGTTATATTGTGACCCCTTAGACCCTATATATAGAAGATAGGTTTTATCATTTGAATCATCCACATATTTTTCATTTATGTAGTGTAAAGGAGGTTGCCCCCTTGAAGAGGCTGATTTCTAAGTCATTGATCTCTCTTTTCTTCTATTTTGTGAGCTTAGTTCGTAACAAAATATGAATATTCCTTGCGCATATTTTGATGGTGCCTCTGAAGTGAATCCTCTAGTAAGAGGCATATCTCCTCAAATCACAACATGGATTTGAAATATGGCATTGGGTAGGAAACATACAACTATAGTGAAACAATGTCTCGCTTGTTTTTTATGATAGAAAAAAATATTCTCACACATTTCTTAGTATCATATATTGAGGGAAATAAACAAGATTGAGAATGGCCTTTCAAAAGGGGTATTGGTGTTGGAGTGTGGTATGTAGAAGATCTTTATTTTTTAGGATGTTAATATAGTTGATTTTCACCATGCACATTTCCTTTTTTCTGATAATGGACATATTGTAGATTACTTACAAATGTAATTTTATATACTAATATTTAAAAATTAATATTAAAAGATGCAATTAATGATTTTTAAATCAAGGAAAAAGTATTTTTAATCATATGTTAAGTTATTTATCTATCATAAATAAACAAAAAGCCTATAATTTTAAGTATCTTCAAACATGTGAAAATGAAATTTTACTTAATACAAATAAAATTATAAATATATATTCTATAATATAAAACAAAGAAATAATAGCCTTTTTCTCATCAAACTTTTTTTTTACACATTTAGTGTATCGGTTTTATATTGAGTAATGATATTAATTTTATATGTAGACATTTACATTTAATAATAATCTAAATAGGCTTTTATAAATTAATTATATTTAAAAAAAATTGAATTCCGTGAAAGTGTGATTCTTTATTTTGGATTAACTACCAAAATTTGTGTTCAAATAAATATTATAATAATTATAATAAATTATAAGTATTGGAAACGCTATTTAAATAATATTATAAATTTTTGAAGAAATATATTTTAATATGAAGTTAAATATATAATTATTTAACTCTTGAGGTTAGTTTAATTTGTTATTGTTTAGCTAAAGAAGTGTTATGTAAAAAAATATTTGAGTCTTAAATCCCTCATGTTTGTTTGTACTATCAAAAGAGCATATGTATGCACTCAAAGTTTATAATGATAGTGGTTGGAATTGATCTCATTTCACTTGAATATAAAACCACCCTAATTATTGATTCGTCTAACCATTGTGTGTGTCTGATGGACCTCCAAATGAGGTACAAATTAAGACCCATCTAACCCTTCCTAGGAACGTTAAACCTCTCCTTATAGACTTAATAATGCAATTTTCAGCTTTAATATGTTCTTAGGAAGGTTTAGAGATTATTAACATATTTTGTGACCCTAACATTTTTATTGTGTAGAATATTGAGAATATTTGGTACACATCATAGGTAATCCAACCAAGAGAAAAATGTGGGAAATGTACCATGCTGAAGGATGATCAAAACTCGTCTAGATTAAAACAATTGCTACCCCTCCATGTACCTGCGAGGTCATAGAGACAAAAATATTACTTTTTTGGAACTTTTGAAGGAAGAAACCCTCACGTCAAGGAGGCTACCCCTAAGTAATTTTTGCATAAATAAGGGGCTTCAGTAGCCCATTAGAAGGAGAAATTTTTAGAGAAGTTATAATCAACAGTAGGGTACTGAAATTGTTTTTCCTCTTATTTTTAGTTTTATAAAATATCATATATGAGCACATTTATTGATTAATGCGAAGTAATCTATATTTTCTAGATTTATTTTCCTTTAGGTACCCAAGTATCCTTTGGTTAGAACCAACCCAGGTGCTCATGCCCCTTCTTTATACTTGTACTTTACATGTACTAGTCGAACTATACATTTCTGCAATTTCATTCCTTGATATTGTTTTATGTAAGATTTATAAATCAATTTGTTTATAATTTTTTTTTATGCATATTGTATTAGTGAATTTAGCCATATTTATTTTATTCAATTTAGTGTCCTTTATCATGCACTAGCATATTTATATTGTTGTTATTTAGTTGTTATTGACATATTTTTGCATTTTGTGTTACATAAATTCATGTTTTATAGACCTATAGGAACCTCCATATTTGTGTTTCTTAGGAATAGATTGGTTCATTATAGGAATACCGACTTGGTAAGGCCTTATTGTCCTCTCCTTAGCCCAAGTATAATGCATAAAGCTACTCTACGTTGTCTCCTATATGAAAACAAGTGTTTCCTGTAGTAGTCCATATCTTGCATCAAAATGCCTCCAAAATTGTATCCAAAGCATGTTCGAACTCCCTTAAAATATTAAAATGCACACCAAAACCTAAAGATGGAATTTATAAGTTCAAATACCCCCCTGGAATCATTAACCTAATGGCTCTATCAAACCACTTTCTTTTATGCAAATTTGGTTTTACCATTTGAATGCTCTCTTTGAGTTGAAAATTGTTTTACCATGCATAAAAAAATATATTTGATTTTGTTCCATATTTCTTGAAATAATATTCTTTCCATTTTTGGAATTAGAGTAGGTTTTATTATTGTCCTTTTTTCTACTACAATTTATAATCATTTTTCATAGCCTAGATAACATAAAAGATCTATGTCCAACTTCATTTCTTTTCACTTGCATAAGATCAAAAAAGGAAGAACACATTACATGTTGCACACATAGTGTTGACCCATCTTAAGTTTGTATGAACTCCAGGTTGAGAAATAATGTTGAGACCCATAGGAGTTGCAATATTCTTGGTGTAATACTAAGGCACATCACTTTTTAGCATTATTGTTGGGGAGGTGTCAAAGTAGCATTGTTTTCTTCCCTATTTGATCCACTTCTTTTATTTCTACAAAAGAAAAAAAAGCATTAGGAATTTTTTATTTCAAAAATAGAAGATTGCATTGCATTAGCATTTTCATTAAAAAAAAATAAAAAACAGAAAAATATTTCTCCAATACCACAACTCCCCACTTAATCACGCGGTGTAGTAAGAACCAGATCACCATCCCCTTTTATAGGTAGAAGTGGAAGACGTGGTAGAGAAGGTAGAAAAAATGGATGGAGATGATGATGATGATGAAGGAGATCCATTTGGATTTCCTATTTAGGATACTGCTACAAATTCTCACATGAAGAAAATCCCTCCAAATATACTTCCCAACTTCTATGGTATGAGATAAAAATATTGAGAAACATTTACTTTTCAATTTGAAATACCTTGTAGATATTATAATTACTTATTAGATGTTAAAATATTGAAATTGTGTTTGGAAACATTGAAGGATATAGCTCTTAAAGATTCATGAGTTTAGAGAATAATTAAATAAGGTCATGGAATGATATGAAAATGATATTTATAGAAAAATGGACTATTGTATACACTATGATGTTAAAGAGGAAATATTTAAAATTACTCATAAAAAATATGAGGGCCTTAAGGATCTAGTAGATAGATTTGTGTATAATATTAAGAGGGAAAAATTGCATAATTCGAGCTTTGAAAAATTAAAAGCCCTTTTACTAAGAACAATCAGAGATGAGTGGATTCATATTCTTAGTCTAATGAGTCAAGAGGATGTATCCCAATTATTGTTGGAATATATTTGTGAAATATGTAACCACATATCAAGAGGAAGGGCAAGATTAGGTAAACGAAGATGAGTATCAGTAAGTGAAGCTGGACATGGAAATTTTCCAGATAACGTAAAAATAAACATTTTTAACAATCTAAGTAAACAAATAGATAGATTAATAATGAAAAAAAATTGTTGAAATTTGTGTCATTTTGGTGAAATCACATGTTCCAAGAGATTTTCCATCATTACCATAATTCAAAGCAGTTTTTGAAGAAGATAGTGGACCAAATAAAACACCTAAAAATGTTCCTGGAAGGAGACTTTGACAACCTTGTCAATTAGGTATGGTATAATATCCTTCCAAACAATTTTAATTTTATACTTAATAGTCCCAAAATAATTGGAATGCCCCATTATTTTATAAACCTCGGCCACCCCATCCTCAAAATCAAATTTTCCAATAAGGTTGGGAAGGATCATATGGAAGAAATACACAATATTTCCCATGTTTTCCTTGATATTCTTAGCATCCTTAGTTCCAATATCAATACTATCCACGTCTTTTACAAACACTACGAGGATATACTCCCACTCAACTCCCTACACCACCATTTATGAACCTAAAATATATAGTAACTCAACCCACTTACAATGCTAAGGTACAAAATTTCCAAACAACTCCTCTTAATTTAAATGATATTCATCTTAGATCAGGAAGAGTATTAAAAAAAAAATATTATCCTGTGTCATTAAGGAACAATATATAGAAGAAGAATATCCAAAGGATACTAAAGAATCATGGACCACATATGATGGAGAGAAGCCATTGCACCTTGAGAATGACAAATTTGTATTATTCCTGACATCATATCTTTTATGCATTCAAGATAATAATCAACATATAGTATAATATTTTAATGGCATGGAAAAATAAGATATGTAGAATGATCCAAATGAGCAAATGAACCCATGGCATCACAACGACATTGAAATTTGGTTCCATAAAATCATTAATTTGAGGCATCACTCTCATCTTAAAAATCTATATTACTGCCAAAATGCATCATTCCTGAAGAGTTTCTCTTGAGGTTCTACAATCAGAAGAACCTAAAGGTCCAAGGGAAAAAAGTCATAGAAGGCCTGAAGAGGGATCCCACCATGTTCAATAATTCAAAAGCAGTGTTGGAACAGGGTCTCCTACAAGCTGCGAAACGGGTCCATTTTTTAATACTTTTGATTAGATTTATTCTAGTGCAGGGGTTTTGGGGTGGGTCAAAGCCCCGAAAGAATTGTAATGGGTAAAAGGGTAAACCAGGGGTCCAAAAACCATGGTTTGCAGACCATAGGAAAGTCTAGGGTAGATTATTATAAATAGAGGAACATTTTGTATTGGAAGGTAAGAAATGAAGAGCTATTGATGCAAATTGTGCTTTAAGTTTTTTTTTGGGTTTTTGGGGAAAGGACTCCTGCTGACTGTGTGCGCGGAGATCTAGAGTCTAGCTATGTGTGGACCTTCCTGCTATGTGCGCAGGCTAGGAAGGGGATTGTAAGAAGGAACTGACGAATTGATGAATAAGAAAGGTTGATAGAGAACTGAATCTGTGAGTACTATCTGTGTGAATCTTGGTAATTACTGCATTGTGCACATGCTATATTTAAGCTGTGAAAGATCTGTGTAATTGTGTTTTATGTATCTAGATCTATTCTATTCTATTTATGTAATATTTTTCTACTGTCATAAAGGTATATAATTATACATCTAGCACATGTGGATGTCGATAGACACCTCCTTAACCCTGCGTAGAACAAGGTGATCTGGGTATCTCAGGGCCGAACGCAGCTCTTCTTGCCTTACCTATCCTTTCTGAAGGTGCGGAAACCTGGTTCCAGCACCCACCCATACTACTTCAGGTGAGACTTTGACCTGCGCAAGTAGGTCATTGCCGAAAGGGCCAGTATTATAGGGCTTTGTTGGCAAACCTTGAACTCTGAACCTCGGTCAGGACCCCTCGAGCCAACAAATGGTTCCATTGTCGGGACCTGGAGCATTTTGAGAAAGGGATCGGGCACTGACGAGAAAGTACTAGAAATATAACACGAAAGTGAATGAGCATCATTCTGGATGAAATTAAAACACAAAGTAGTAAGTACTATCAAACCAATCAAGAAAGGGATTACTCTGCGCATAGCCCGCTGAAAAGAGCAGCTACACAAGGTCCGCCAATTACCCTAACGTCCAACTCAAGAGAGACAAGCCCTCAACTGAAACCTTGCTAGAAGGAGATATGGCAGTACACTTGAAATTACCTACCTTTAAAGGCGCAACTGATGAGGACATGGATCGTTTTTGGTTCGTGGCCGACTTGGTATGGACTGCACAGGGGGTGGTAAGCGATACTGTGAAGAGAGCACAGTTCTCCCTAGCCTTTGAAGACAGAGCTCTAGACTGGTATATGCGATACATATCTCAAAACGGGAGTGCATCTCTTCAAGATATTAAGGACGCCTTAAAAAAATAGTTCCAGAAGCCAAAATCTTACTCTCAGTTGGTAGCAGAAGTAAAGGACTTCAAGCAAGGTGCATCTGAATCACTGTGGGAGGCTGATCAGCGATTGAAGAAAGAAGTTAGGGAAGGAGGTTTCAAGTACGATGACAGAAAACACACCGAATGGTTCATTGCTATGTTGTTACCCCACTTGCGTATACCGATGGGCCACCAGACCTTCGAATCACAGGAGAAAGCCTCGAAAGCTACCATGAAACTCGAAGCTGCACCAAAAGATGACACTTTGGGAGGAGTACAGCAAATTCAACAGCAGCTCAGAGCCATGCACATGGAGATTCAGAGCCTACAGATGGAATGGGGAAAAGGAGCTAGCGCAAACATCTGGTGCATATGATGTTGGGTATCTGGCCATAGAAAGGACCAGTGTCCTCTATTGACAGATTACATGTAGGTAGGAGGACCTAGTACGCTATGCCCAGGCTCCAGCGGGTCTGCATTATGGTGTGATGATTGTCGGGTGGCAGGACTACATGATACGGCTCAATGTCCTTGGCTAAGTATGGGCGAACTGAAGCAGAAGTGGTGTAGGTTCTGCCAATCGGTAGGACACGATGAGCAGAACTATCACACGTATGACTTGATTGTAGATCAAGGGAGCTTCTATAGGGTATAATGAGACCCTGCATCACCGAGATCCCCTACAACTTTTTGTGGCTCCCCAGCAAGGGACAGGGGAGGTCAGGGAGGAAGCGCAGGACGGGGATGGGGGTAGCTAATCTGCTATAAATACGGAGAGGTAAGGCACTTCACAAGGGACTGCCCCAACCCCACCAAGAAATCCTTCAAATATTTCCAACATTTGGACCATGAGATTGAAGACTTCCCGATCCTGATAGTAAAAATGTAGGAAAAATAGCCCACTCCTATGCAGAATGTGCAGAGAGTTAAAGCCGAGCTAAGAAACATAGACCCGAATGTGAAATTCATAACACGCAGCGAGATGGTTACCCAGGGAGTGAGGGAAGTGCCTACCAGGGATTCTATGACCTCTCAGGAAGGATCGAACATCAGCCGAAGACAGGAAGCAGTAGCAGTTGCTGCATAGATGCCGACACATCTCAAGGTAGAGGAGGAGGTTGAGCCCTTTCTCTAGGCATGTCTGAAGCTGGTACCCAACCCACAAGCTGTAGAGAACCTTCAAGCATTAATGCATATCTGCACAGCTCGGTCCACTCCGATTCCCAGAACCAAGGATGTAAACCAACTATACATGTTTAAGAAACGCACCAGAAGAGAAATGCGGTTGACTGTGCAGATTGGTGATTACAAGATGGATCGAGTTATTTTAGATCTGGGGTAAAATGCGAATGTATTTCCAAAGAAAACATGGAAACAAATGGGAGAGCCTAAATTGGAATGGTTTACCATCCAGCTGCGAATGGAAAATCAACAAAAGATCATCCTGCTGGGAAGAATGCCAAAAGTCATGGTGGATATCACAGGGGTAAAAGTCTTAGCTGACTTTGAAGTACTAGAAATTGTGGAAGATGCAGATCCCTACCCTGCGCTCCTAGGTATGGACTGGGCTATAGAAATGGGGGTTGTCATCAATCTCAAAAAGCACAACATGGTGTTTGAGAATAATGGTATGTGCATAATAGTACCACTAGATCCCGCTGAAGGTGCGCGGTATATAGAGCCAGCATGTGAGGAGGAGGAAATAGATCACATCTACAAATTAACTACGTAGGATGAAGACCAGGTTAACCCCACAAAATAAGGAGTACTCTATTGGGAGAAGGATAGTGAATGCTTTTCCAACCCTGATGGGGAACTGGAGAATTGGAAAAACCAGTTGCATGATCTCTCAGCGCAGCAATATCCTCGGGTTGCATGGGCCCTCTGCTCCATTTCATCAGCGGTAAGAGATCTACCCTACTTCGATGAGTTTGATAGCGTCCAAGAATTCCTAAGAACACTAGAAGCTAGGGTTCCAAGAGAATGACAGCTCTGGACTGTTAATCTAGCTATGCGTGGGACACCTGCAAAATGGTGGGATACCCACAAGAAAGCATTCCCATACTGGGAGAAATGTCAACATAGGATGGCTTTGTGGTTCGCCCCTCCAGCTGACATACGCACCAAGATATAACCCGGACCCGGGGATCCCCATGCACATCTCCATACCTGGATGACCAAATGGTCCGACTGGACTACAGAAGAATGGGTCCATCTATTTGTTCATGCCTTGGGCCCTATCCCCGCCGCTTGGTATTTAGATGCGGAGTTACATCAACGAACCTGCCACTGGGAAATACTAAAAGAGGACTTTATAGGAACATTCGGACTAATTGGGGGGATGGAGACACTCGACGAAGCTCTGCAGGACATCGATGCATTTGTATTTAAGAACTCACACCACCACGCCACACCAGCGGTCCTGACATGGGAAGCACAGATGCAAGACATAGTTAACTGCCGGAGCTTGGTGATAGACGAAGAAGAAGATAATCCCTGAAACGTCTCTGTTCTAGAATCTAAAGGGGAATGCACCGTTATTGGACCTCCATTGCAGAATATTGATGTGATGCAACCTCTCAAGCTGCACAAATTTAATATTGGGACAGAAGAACACCCTCAGCTGGCTAAAATTGGGGACTATTGGGACGAAGGAACCGTAAGAAAAATTGCAGAACTACTTACGGAGTATCCAAACTTATTTCCAACAAAGTTTTCTGAGATCAAAGGAATCACAGGGGACCTAGGCATTATGCACATCACTCTAAAACATGAGGCACATCCCGTCAAGTGGCGGCCTTACCGACTGAATCCTAAATATAAGCAAAAGGTCAAAGAAGAATTGGACAAAATGCTTACTGCAGGTATCATTGAACTAGTTGAGAAATCGGATTGGGTAAGCCCAATGGTCATCTAGGAGAAGAAGAAAAAGGGGGATATACACATCTGTGTAGATCTCTGCAAGTTAAACGATGCTTGCGTCCATGAACCCTTCCCTATGCACTTCTCTGATGAAATCCTTGATAGCATGGGTGGACAGGAGGCCTATTCCTTCACCGATGGGTTCTCAGGGTACCACCAGATCCGAATCGCACCTGAAGATCGCAGTAAGACTAAATTCACAACTGAATAGGGGTCCTTTCAGTATACGGTCATGCCCTTTGGTCTCAAGAACGCACCTGCTATTTTCTCAAGGGTCATAGTTGCTGTATTCAAGGAGTTTATTCATAAGTTCTTAGAATTTTATTTTGATTACTGGATGGTCTTCGACCTGGGAAAAGAGCATGTCTCTAACCTGCAATTAATGTTGGACACATGCCAGAAGCACCATATTTCCTTGAATATTAATAAGCGCATCTTCTGTGTACCATTCAAAATCTTGCTCGAATACATAGTATGTCAGCAAGGGTTGATGGTTGATCCTGCGAAGGTAGCCGTAATTATAAACCTTGCATTCCCAACAACAGAGAAACAACTGCATTCTATTCTTAGACACACAAGCTATTACAGGAAATTTATTTAGGGGTACGCACTGAACACAACACCCAAGGAAAAACTACTTAAAAAATATGTTTCCTTTTTTTGGAGTGATGAATGTCAGAAGAGCTTTGAACTTGTCAAGGAGAAGATGATCTCTGCACCCATAATAATATTTCTTGATTGGTCGAAGGAATTTCATGTACATGTGGATGCATCAGGCATCACCTTGGGCACTGTCCTAACTCAACTTGGAGAGGGGGATATTGATCACCCAGTTTCCTTTGTGAGTTGGAAACTCTTGGGCGCAGAATGTAACTACTCTACCACTAAGTGAGAGGGATTGGCTATGGTATATGCATTACATAAATATCGGCACTATCTATTGGGTGGACACTTTAAAATTTTCACTGATTATTCAACTTTGAAATACCTGGTCAACAAGCTTGTGTTGGGGGGGAAGATTTGCTATAGGTTGTTGCTATTTTAGGAATACGATTTTGAGATCATCGTCAAGCCCGAAAGGTTGAATGTGGGCTCGAATCATCTGTCCTGCGTCGAGACAGGGGAAGAAACTACTAACTTGGAGGAAGGCTTACCAGATGCGTAGCTGTTCACCATTAATGTTGTTGATGCACACTTCGTTGATATCATTGAGTTCTTCACTACAGGCATAACCCCCACAGAATATTCGGTGCAGCAGAAGAAGGAGTTGGTTACTCGGGCAACGGACTTTACTATAATCTTCTGTCAGTTATACAAGCTAGGCACAGATGAAATACTACGTAGATATGTCCTGGAACATGAACGGCATATTGTTTTGGCAGAAGCACATGAAGGTGTCGCAGGAGGCCACTATGTAGGAAGAGAAACGACACAAAATATTTTGAGGGCTGGGTTATGGTGGCCTACCCTGCATCAAGATTCTTATACCTATTGTAAATCATGCGACACGTGCCAGTGAACCAGATGGCCCTCACGACGAGATGAGATGCCATTACAACCTCAAATGGATTTACAGTCTTTTGACAAATGGGCCATTGATTTTATAAGACCCATCAATCTGCTAGGCAAGAAAAAAGGCATGCGCTACATTATTACCGCCACTGACTACGTCACTCGATGGGCTGAGGCACAAGTAGTGAAGGATTGTATTGCGGATACTACTGTGCACTTCATCTTCGAGCAGATTTTGACTATGTTTGGCTGCCCAAAGATCCTAATGAGTGGCAGAGGTATGCACTACATTAACCAAACGATTCAAACCCTGAATGAGGAATTCTGGATATACCATGCAAATTTTACACCATACCATCCATAGGAAAATGGGGTAGTTGAAGCTTTTAACAAAATTTTGGAACAAGCATTAACCAAGGTGTGCAATGCCGATCGTAATGACTGATATATTCGCATCCCCTCTGTTCTGTGGGCCTACCGAACAACCTGCAAGAAGCTAACAGGCAGGACTCCCTTCTGAATGGTCTATGACAAGGAGGCCATCATGCCCATAGAATACATTGTTCCTAGCCTGCGTATCACAACATTTACAAATATGGTAGAACCATACATCATAGAGGAGCACCTTGCGCAGCTCTTGGCATTGGAGGAAGATTGGTTTATTGCTAACTTTCATCAACAAGTTTAGAAGGCACATGATAAAGCCTGGCATGATCGACATATTTGCCAAAAGACATTCGTAGGAGGCGATCTCTTCCTTTTATACGATAGCCAATTTGTGAAACACCCAGGGAAATTTCGGCAGCACTGGCTTGGTTCCTACACCGTTAAGGAGATCATGAATGGTGGATCAGTCCAGCTAGCTACCTTGTGTGGTGACCTCTTACCTCACTTTTTTAATGGTAGTCGACTCAAGCCATACCAGGCTAAATGACTATATGGTGGCCACAGTGACTCGGGACGAGTCACAAGATTGTGTTGGGGGGCTGTTGGAATAGGGCCTCCTACGAGCTGTGAAACAGGTTCATTTTTGAATACGTTTGCTTAGATTTAGTCTAGCGTAGGGGTTTTGGGGTGAGTTAAAGCCCCGAAAGCATTATAACGAGTAAAACGGTAAACCGGGGGTCTAAAAATAATGGTTTTCAGACCATAGGAATGTCTAGGATAGATTATTATAAATAGAGGAACATTTTGTATTGGAAAGTAAAAAATGAAGAGCTATTGATGCCAATTGCTATTTAAGCTGTCTGTTGGGTTTTTGGGGAAAAGACTCATGTTTCCTGTGTGCGTAGAGATCCAGAGTCCAACTCTGTGTGGACCCTGCTATTGTGTGCGCAGGCTAGGAAGGGGATTGTAAGAAGGAACTAATGAATTTATGAATAAGAAAGCTTGATAGAGAACTGAATTTGTGAGTACTATTTTTGTGAATCTTGGTAATTAATTCATTGTGAGCATTCTATATTTAAGCTGCGAAAGATCTGTGTAAGTGTGTTTTCTGTATCTAGATTTGTTCTTTTCTGTTTATGCAATATTGTGCTACTGTCATAAAAGTATACAATTATAGATCTAGTGCACGTGGATGCAAATAGACACCTCCTTGGGCCTGCGTAGAACAAGGTGATCTGGGTATCTCAGGGATGAAGGCAGCTCTGCTTGCCTTACCTATCCTTTCTCAGGGTGCGGAAACCTGGTTCCAGCACCCACCCATACTACTTCGGGTGAGACTTTGACGTGCGCAAGTAGGTCATTGCCGAAAGGGCCAGTAGTATAGGGGTTTGTTGGCAAACCTTGAACTCCGAACCTGGGTCAGAACCCCTCGAGCCAACAAGCGGGGTAGGAAGGCATAGGAAAAATCCCACTGAGCAATGCCAATGTAACCAGAAATGGGTAGGAAACGACCATAGGTGAGGTGATAATATTTAAATTGGAATGGGTGTAGGAGCTGTGTGACCCAACAAATGGATGGTGGGTTTTGAAGCTAATTGGATGGGCCACAATGCCCCGCACTACCAAGTAGTGCAGATGTTAACCTAGTCAGGGGGTGCGAAGGATGCCATGTGGAAATATTTTGTGCCTCCCATACTCTCCCAAAACTTTAAAAAATGGGTTAGGGAGGCATTAAGAGGGCACCACATGGCACACCACGTTGACCTTCCATGCGAGCTCACCCACCATGCCAGCCTACCACATCAACTACCCATCAGGTAGTTCCTTATGTCATGTTAACCTACAAGTCACGTTCTCATCCAATAATCATCTTCCGCGCAACACCACCCTAGTGACACATGGTAGGATTCACCCATCAGGATAACATCATCATGGTGTAAGCCCTAAATTTTTTTCCCAATAATGGCTCGGAACATGTCATTGAAAAAATTATAAAAGGGCATAAGGGAACATTTTTGTCATTTTTTTGTCCTAATAAGCCTTCGAGTCAATTTTTGTGCACCCATGAAGGTCATAATATTAATTTGTGACCACTATAAGCCTAATTTCAAGGTTTATAATGATCAATTCCCCTCATTCTTAAAAATTTGACCTGATAGGCCCACGTGCAAGCACACGTTCAAGTTAATTCTTTCTCACAAGTAAACTCTAGTATTTCTCATGCAAAGAGTGCTTGTATGCTCATGGAAACCTATCTTCTATGTGTGTTAAACACTTTTCTTCATCCAATTAAACCTACAAGCATCCTCATGTGTTAAATTGCAACCACAACATCCTAAAAGTTTCCAATTCGAACGCATAATATCATAAGACTTCTTAATTTGACACTTGCATGTCCTAGGAAAACATAACTCAACAATTTAAATGCTTTTCCCTTCATCTCATTAGAAAATATTTTTTAGCCACGTGTTAGTCCTGTAGTAGCCAATTTAATACCCTTCACAAACCTCACTTATTTTCATTTTACTCACTCCAGCCAACCAAATAAGCTTCATTGAACAAATTCCTCATTCTCGATAGAAAATTCACCAATGAAAAAATCTTCTAATGTTAAAATGGATTAAAATTTTAAGGATCATGATTTCTATGATAAATATGTTGATTTCTGAGATCCTACCATAACCACCTATGACATGAGATAGATTATCCAACTAGTACATAATATCTTTGATATTATAGGGGACCACAACAATTGATTTGAATCAAATTGATCTTAGTGATAGTTCCATAAGTGTATCATTTCTTGAAAATCGTATCATAGTGTGCTATCAAGTATATACCAAGTGAGAGAGACATCATTTATTATCAAGGATATAAGGAAGTCATCAATGTAAAACAAGAGGCCATTGTAGATATATTATCATTCACAGAGAAGATAGGTATGCAAAAGTTGGACAAAGAGACATTCAAAGAGAATTTGAAGAATCTCTCCATAGAGGTGAAACAATAAATTATTAATGAAAACTCCGAAGAAGGAGTTGTCACCCCTTCCATGCCTCCTCCCTACCCTATCATGGTATTTTATTCTAAGCCAAAATATATTTTTCCATGATTACCCAAGTCCTTGGGCTCAATACCAATGTCCATATAATTGATTTGGTCCTAGATTTTTTAGTCACCTTATGTCACCTGGTCACTAAGGTCTGTACCAACTATGATTTTTCCCTATTCTTATCCAATGAAATTCATTCCCAACTAATAGAGTTTGAAGAAGGGAGGTATTTATGGTATAAATATTATCTGGTCCATTTTTTCATCCACCAAAACTATTCTTACCTTGATAACTTAAAATCAAAGATGGTTGATGGAAAAAATACCCCATTGCATTAAGAGTGCATTGGATCATGAGGAAAATTTTCAAATATGCAATGCTACAACCTAAATTAGGTACAGTGAGGTCCATGGAGGGCTATGAAGTCCACTAGATGACCCTATTAGTTGATCATATCCTATCGACACATATCATGGAACTGGACATGTAGGTGGCTCATATGATGCATAGGAAAATATGATAGGGACAATCCCACTACAAGAAAGTTACAAGAAATGTATAATAAAGGAAGTGGTTAGTTGAAGTCCGAGAAAGTGGTATTAGAATGTACAAAGATTAAGATTAAGAATATGGAGGATAAAGTCACCCATTTGGCCACATACCCTCACGACTTCAAGAAGTACGAAACCATGTTGGATGATAAAGAAAGAGAGATAGCTAACATGAAGAAAAAACTTAAGATTTTGGATGCACATCCTGTGTAAATTGATGAGTTGGAAAAGGTAGAGAAAGAGTATCGAGAGCTAAAGCAAAAGCTCTATGATATGATAATAAAGAATAAGGAAGACAAAGATCAACTTTTGCTACTGCAGGCACAAGTTGAAGGGATGAAGGAAAGGATAGGTGATACATATTAGTCCCACCAAACTCCTGATGTTCTAGTAGGTCAGGCTGTATCAATGATAATGTTGGAGGATTCTAAGAAATTACAGATTTTACTCTCTAGTTAATAGAAAAAATTCAATAAGAAGGAAGAGGAATTGGAGAACACCAATATAGAAGTATAATGGGCACAAGAGGATAGTTGACGAGTGAATATATATATATATATATATATATATAGATAGATAGATAGATAGATAGATAGATAGATAGATAGATATATGTGTGTACGTCTTAATAAGGAAAAAACAAAGTAAATCATCATTTAAAGTTGCAAGAGGAATCATATGGGATAGAATAATAAAGATAATGGACAAACACTAGGATTATATGGAGCTACTTCAAGAAAAAACATACATTGTCAAAAGCGCTAATATAGAGATGAATGCAATAAATAATTCTATTGATGATTCCCCCACCAAAGGCGAAGTGATAATATATTTCCTAAATTACATATCCAAGGAATATGCCACCAAAGAAAATATCGATAGATATAGGATGGTAGAAAGAGAAAATCAAAGGAAAAGGAAGAAAACATTGGAATTAGTGGTGGATAAGAAGGTAGGGGCCATGGTAAAGGAGATACATAGATTTAAAGATAAATGTGATATTTTATACAAGATAAAACTCCCATCATTGTTTGATGGAAACTGAGACTTATATTTCAAGGAGTCTCTCATAAAGATCCTAATAGTTATTATAAAGGCTTTGGAAAAAGATCTACTCTCTAGGGAAAGGACATTGTCAACCTATATGCAAACCATTTTAAATTTTGTTCCTTCTAAAAATATATTCAATGATCAAGTCCCAATGGACTATGATAAAATCACTAACCTGGATGGATCAATATAGGGTGCACAAGCATGAAATGTTCCATGTGGAAAAGAGTGGAAAGGATTGATGGATATCTACAGATTGGCAACTCAAATAGCACCTATACGGTCCCATGTTGGAGGAGAAATAACACAGCTGTCTCGGATGGAGGTAGGCTCAAGATCTAGGCCACCCAAACAAAAACAACCACAACCACAACCATAAGTGAAAACTGAGACAAAGCAGATCCTGCCAACGACCTAACTGAAGTGATACACACTCTTTCTAGCATGGAAAATTTTAGGGACTAATATTCGCAGGTGGGCTAATTTTCCATGGTTTTTCCAAAAAAAAGATTCGTCAATTTCCATTTTTTTATAAAAATGATTCACCCAAATTTTACAATATAAAATTATTTTACGTTAAAAATTTCCAACATTATATAGAAAATATATATAATATCATTATAAATTTAAATAATTTTACAAATACATCAATACAAATTTTATAGTTTGCATATTAGGGACTAGCGAGATTCGCCATTTTTTTAAACTTCAAGATAAATTTCCATCCTTAAAATTATCCCTGCTTTCTAGCTAGTGAACAAGCACGAGAGAGAGAGAGAGAGAGAGAGAGAGAGAGAGAGAGAGAGAAAGACATAGATTATAGCCAAGGTAGATAGGACCCACCCTCCACCTAGAGACTTCTAGCACATTAAATATGGAAACTTCTAGAAGAAGTTAGTTACAAAACTAATATTTGTTTATAAATATTCCTAGTGGTTATTGACTACCACTAGTGGCTTAGGGTAATTGTGTTGGGTCTCTAGATCCTATAAATAGGCCTCAATTTTATGTAGTTAAGGGGAGAATGCTTTTGATGTACTAAAAATTTGAAAATATTTTGTTGGAATTGTTGGGATATGTCGAACCTATAGTAAGGACAGAATTATGAAGTACATATTGGGTTGTTAGTGCTCTTGTTTTCACATGTAATTATAAAATATCTTATAATTTAAATTGTGCATTAATATAGTAATAAAACTGCAGAAGTTATTTATCGCAAATATTATTGTAAACTTGATGCTTATATGGAATTTGAATGCAATTGTGTAAATTAACAGAAACCCATAATCTATTTGATTGTTTTCTTTAATTTTTGCAAATTTTAGAAAGGTCACATAGAGTATCCATGTTTATTTTGATGAATTTTCACATGGGATAAAAGTAAATGGCATAAATTTAGATTATTGTGTTTCCCACAATTGAATTTCTAATAACTCAGTTATTTTCTTTGATATCAATATTCTAGGAATGGATTCTTAATTTCCCATCTTAGCTTATTGATATTGTTTCCTCATGGTTTAAATTTTGTCCATAAAATCCTCATAATTTTCACGTCAAACCAAAGGTGTATGGATGCTCATACCTAAAAATATGCACAAACATACCCAAAAAAATCTTATAAACTTTTGTAATTTTATGCATAATTTTCTAGCAGAAAAAAAACCCTTAAAAAAAGAAAAAAGAAAATCAGATTTAGATATTCCCATTCTTTTCATTGTAGCATATCACAATTGTTCTTTTGGGCTCCAATTTGTTTTTGGTATCATCACAATCAAAGTAGCATGTCTCTCACTTTCTAGTATATACCAAAGTATATCTTTAAAGCCTGCATAAAAGTTTATTTGTCATCTTGTTGTGTAGATGACTCCGTTACAAGTATTCATATACTTGAAAATTTTTTTTTTTTTTCAAGTAGGGTAGTATAGAATCAGGAAAAAAAGGAGAAAAATAAAAAGAAAAAAATAGAAAAATCCTCAAGTGAAAACCTCCTTTGAGGCACTTGAGGCAGGCTCATTAGTTGAAAATATATCTGAGGTAGCCTATCATCCTAAGAAAAAGGAGAAAAAAATACAACCAATAAAATATCCCTAGGTGAAAATCTCCTTTGAGGAACCTAGAGCAAACCTACTAGTTGAAAGCCTCCATGAGGCAGCTAGTGGGTCTCAAGGAAAATGGGAAGAAATAAATGATACAAATATGAAATTTTTTTCTTTCTTTGATGAATGTGCAGGTATCATTGAAATACAAATCAATGAACTAGAATAGGCAAGGCTAGCCTGAACATTTGGACCAAAATAGAAAGTCATGTACTTTCAGAGAGCCCATAAATCCATAGTGGCTTCACTCGATGAACCTTTGACATAGCACATGTGTTCATGGCATACTAAACAATACCCTTAATTTGACTACATAGTGGAAAATACCTTTGAAGGTCACATTATTTAACCCCCGGCCAATACAACTTCCAAATTAAAAAAATCCCTACTTTCATTAGATATTGTAGGTATCCATTTTCATTAACATTTTTTATATCCCTTTATATTTTTTTATTAAGTTTGAGCTCCTCTTTTTATACCTTCGAATATAAAACCATTTACACCCTATTATACGCTCAATATGTTATGTCATTTTTTCCTCAATGTATATCCCCCAATATGAACCCACGTGGTAGGGTATTTCTCCCGCAATGAAGCCTCTGTGAAAAAGGAACCGTTACATAATTCTCCACCATCACCTATCATCCACAACATTATCTCAACATTTCCATCTCATTTTCTTGTATTTATATCCACTATTCTGAGTTGCTACATGAAGGCCTTGCAATGACACAGGAAGTCACATAATTAATAAAAAGGGGAAGAAAATTGTTTTGACCATATTTTTTGAACCATGCATCCATTGGGAATTTTTTTTATGAGGAGACACATAATGGTGATGGTAACATGCTCAAAACATATCAAGATATTCTAGTGTACAATTTTCAAGAAATTAACCGTCATCACCTACAACCATTTATTAATTTTTTAAAGATTCATCCATCCCTTGGTCAAAAAAAATTTATTGGTAGATGCATAAGGGTTATGGTAACGTGCTAGATTTTTTATAGGAAATTCCAGTTTTATTTTTCAAGAAATTGATTATTTTCACCTATATCCATTTCTCATTTTTCTCTAAATTCATGCATACATTGGTCAATATTTTTATGTGGAGACGAATAAGGGTGATGGTAGCATGCTCAATTTTTTTCAAAATAATGAAATCTACTATTTGAGATATATTGATTAAATAAGTTTCCTATAAGAAGTGGACACATTTTTCATCCCAGATATGGAAAAAAATTTCAGATCAAGTATTTCCTCTGTGTACAAGCAAGGAAAAATAATCAAAAGCTGCATGACACTCATTCATGCTATCAACATGTCTCACCCATCATTGTTTCACTTCCTTTTCTCACTGTTCATTCAAAATAGTCCAACATTTCCACACTTTCCCATTAGTCACAAGTGAAACATACTTCTCGATCACCACCAATAAGTTCCCTCTGAATTATCAAATTTTCTCGAGGCTCTAGAAAAAAAAAATCATGATATTGAGGAGTGTTTGAGAATGCTATAGGAACCACACATTCCTATAGTAGTCTTTAGAAGCCCTACAAGCCCAAGTCTCCATCATGTGGAAAAATAGCCACAAAATCCATGATATCCTTAGGATAAGAAAATCAACCCTTAACAACTAGAGGAAATCTTGTAGGTTGCTACATCATATTTTCTACACCTTCAACAATAACAATTTATCCATCTATAAAAACATAATTTTAGCTACTTTAAATAGAGACATTTAGAGTAGTGGTAGCATCACTAGAAATATCCCAGAAAGTGTCTAGAAGTAGCAGTAGCATTAGAATCTCTAGCAGGATTATCAAAGGAATCAAAAATATCTGTCTTCAGAAAAATCCTCAGAAGGAAACCTCAATTTCTAAACTAGAAACATCCATTACACCTACAAGAAACACTGAAGGTAAGGCACATGTATGCACCTATCTAACCTTAACCTTCAAACGTATTCTAGCTTGAGAAAGCATTAAAAGTGTGAGAAGAAAATTTGTTTATAGCTAGATTTAGTTAGTAAGTAGCCTCGGCCATATGTAGCAGTGGACTTCACATTTCCAGAAAGGCACCTACACGTATGGGAGAGAAACAAGAAAAAAATGGAAAAGACTCAAGAAAGTGGATTGTTATCGTGAAGTACAAAGTACGTGGGGGCTAGCTCACTTAACTCAAAGCACTATAAGCTTGTTTTACATTGAATATTGTTAAAAAATAAATTAAATTCAAATGAAATAAATTAAAAAATAAAAAGAAAAAAATAATGAAGAGTTTCCATGACCACAAGAGTAAAGTAAAACTCTCAGCATTCAAAGTAGCTACTATAGGATCCTACAAGAACTACTATAAGAGACAAACAAACTACGACAATAACCTATAACAACTGCTGCAAGAGACAAACAATTTTCTACAAGACACCAAATTTTTTGCCAAAACAACTTTCTACAAGAGGCCAAATTTTTTACCAGGAAAAAGCCTCAAATGACTTAAAAATCAAGGGGATATTCGAAAGGAATATAAGTCACAGTCCTTCCCACACACATTTGGAAAAATTGTTTGAATCATCTCATTTATCCAATAATTGTTTTTTCATTATATAGTATGAATTCAAATAGTAAAAAAGTTGGGTACTCTCATTATTTTCTATAACACAATGTTTAAAAAGGTCATGAAATTGTAGGAGATTACTAGTTAATATTCTTCTCTTTTATTATCCTTGAAATAAGAATAAATTGTGCATCTTTCCTCTACTACAAAATTCGTTGTTGCACGGGAATCCCCAAACTCCTGTAGTAGCAGATACCTAGACAAATACCCAAACATATTTATAAGAGGCAAAGAAAAGAGGTAGAAGTAAAGGATAATAAAATTTTATCAAATACAAAAGTTGTAATATTCCCAATTAGCTTTTAGCTAGTTGGAATATTAATTTTTTTTTTGCTTCTTGGTTATAAGAATAAGATGGTAGGGAGACCCATTAATCTCCTTAGTAGGAATAAAATCACTCCAAATGTGAATGGGGGTCATCTAAGTAGCTTTCTTAAAGACCCTTATGTGTGAATAGGGGATGGAGCATGTAGATTGGGTCAACTTTGACCAAATCAACAACGCTGGTATGGAAGGAGTGGACATTCATTGAGGGACAGTGCAGTTTTGGAGGGATAATACATGCAAGGTACTAGTGGCTTTAATGAGTGGGGCCCAATGTGAGAAGGCTCAAAAAGCATATAAGGAAGGGGGTGGTAGTCATATAAGGCATGATTTATTATTATTTTTTTTTATGGTCTGTATGACTTGTTTCTTGCTTTAGCTATTTAGCATATACTACAGTGTTGTTTAGCACAAGGATGTTGTCGAGCAGGAATCCCAAATTCATCCTCGGGGGAATTCGAGTGCCCACTTAGGAAATTTATTTGGGCTACATTTCCACATTCTGGCATCAGGCCAAGCTACATATTTCTTCTATAGTACATTTTTTGTTGAGGGTTGTGTTGTGTTGCAGGGTGCAACAGTGGAGGGTTGGATTCGGCTATTTCCGAGACATTTTTTAGTGGAGGAAGGTTTCATTCCATTGGGAGGCTAGTATAGAAGGCCCTTGAGAATTATTGTAGAATTTATCATGAGGAAAAGTTATTATTATCCCCTACAGTGCAATTTCATTCTTAGACTGCATTATTTTAGGGAGGAGTTGCAGGGGTGGTTTCAATGCACCATTTGGGGAGATATATTTCCAGTGAAGGGATCAATATTTCACTCGGAGAGTCTATTTGGAGAAGGCTTAATTCTATGCTACATTAGATCATCCATATCTTCCCAGCTATTCAGTTGCAGTGAATCTTTAGCCCTAGGGTTGCAGTTCACATTTGTATTTTGGTGTATTTTCCACAAACCCTCTTGGGTTGTCATGGAAGGGTGTAGAAATTTGCTGAATAATGATTAATTATTCACCAAGACTATCCTGATCACATACAATTTTAATTTATATGCAACACATAATCTCTTCCACTCATATCATCAAACATGCGGAAATAAAATCAAGCGATAACACATCAAATCATCATACACATTAACACAGTATGTATGGGGAAAGCTTATAGCTGAAAACCCCGCAGCTATTGTGTATATTATAATGGATAAATCATGTAACAAACTCAGTACAATACTCCTCACAAGTACTCAGTACTTTCTCATGAAGTTACACACAAACTAGCTTAGTTTTGAACAGGTTACTGGTTCAAAACTCACTGCCAATTGCCTTGCCTCTATTGTGCAATCCAGGCCTGTCTATATAGAGATCCAAGGTTCGAATCTCCTTGGCTTGACAGCGCAATCATCATGGGAAATTCCTCCAAGTGTGGTGCAAATCTCATGCACAACTGATGTCGCCACTGATAGCTAACTCCACCCCTTCATCTACCTCTTTCACTGGTCTCCACTGAACTGATCATGCACTGTAGTGAACTGATGTGTTCTTGAGTTGAATAATGAGTTACTAATTAATGAATTAAATAATATTTAATTCACTCCACTCATAACTAATTGATTAGCTAGTTAAACTAATCTCAACTAGTCCAACTAAAATAAACAGAACACAACTCCACTAGCTGTCTCATTAACTCCACCAAACTTCTGCCACTGAAGTCCTAACTGAATTCAACCATGCATGATGCCATAAAACCCTTGGGAATAGCGTAATTCCTCTGTCAGATGCATGAGCCACTTCCAAGGCTCGAACTGAAGTGCTCCAAGAGAGTAAACTGAAGTTTATAGTCTAAATATTATTAAGGGTAAATAATATTTGACTTCCCTATTTTAAGGAGAGGCAGTCTAAAAATAGAATTCGACCTATAGGTCCAAAAAATAGAGTCCCGTCTATTTTTACCAATATGACACATACTCCAAGAATCTCATACTGCAATCCTCGGACCATGCTCCATATGTCTAAAAATAGACATAGTCTAAAAATAGATTTTGCGCCAGAATTTGCCTGCGGGCCCACTTAGTGAAGGCGACTTCATTTCACTAAGCTCCATCATCTTGCTGCATTTTCAACACTCCCTCTCAGCAAGATATGGATTATCCGCAACCCCTATCCTGCCTCTGTGGAATTCAAACTTGCTCCTGGTGAGCGCCTTCGTCAGGATGTCGGCATCCTGATCCTCCGTGGGAACATATGAAAGCAACATGATTCTCCGCTGAACACAATCTCTGATATGATGGTACCTGATGTCGATATGTTTGGACCTATCATGAAATACTGGATTAGCCGAGAGCTTGATGCAGCTCTGGTTATCACAGTAGATCACTGTAGGCTCCAAATGCAACCTGAACAAACCTGCGAGGATCTTTCTCATCCAAATAGCCTCGCATGCAGCCAAGCTAGCTGCCATGTACTCGGCCTCTGCTGAACTGAGTGCCACGGATCTCTGCTTCCTGCTGTACCAGGAAACTGCTATCGACCCAATGCTGAAAACTCCTCCAGAAGTGCTCTTCCGGTCCGTTGAACTCCCTGCCCAATCTGCATCAGTGAAGCCAGAAAGCTTCGCTCCATCCTCCTGTCTGTACCATAGACCATATCTCGATGTGCCTCTAATATAGCGCAATACATGCTTGCCTGCCTTCCAAAAGAGCTTGGTAGGCTTAACCATAGCTTGCGAAAGCTGGTTAACTGCATAGCATATATTGGGTCGAGTATTGACCAGATACATCAACGACCCCACCAACTGTCGATAGACAGTGGCATCCACTACCTCCTCCGAAGTAGCATCTCCCTTCCTCCATCCACCAGGAAGAGGGGTATCAACAGGCTTGCAGCCTTGCATGTTGAACCTCTCCAGAATCTCCTGGGCATACTTGCCCTAAGAAACAAACAGTCCTCCACTGCGCTGCCAAATCTCCAATCCCAGGAAATAATGAAGGATGCCCAGGTTCTTCATCTCAAACTCTCGTGCAAGATCCTCCTTGCATGAAAGTATCAACTGCTCATCGCCAGTCAAAATCAGATCATCTACATACAGTACGATGATCAACAGCTTCCCCTCCACCACAATCTGGTACAGGTTTGGATCCGCCTCACTCTTAGAGAATCCAAGCCCGGTGAAGTAGTTGTCTATCCGAGTGTACCAAGCACGAGGTGCTTGCTTCAGCCCGTACAGTGCTCTCTTGAGTCGGCACACATGCGACTCACTGCTGAAGATCTCGAAACCTTCAGGTTGCTCTATGTACACCTCCTCCTCAATAACTCCATTGAGGAACGCAGTCTTCACATCCATCCGATGAATGTGCCACCCCATCTGCGCTGAGAGAGCAAGGATCGTCCATATGGAAGAGTACCTTGCGACAGGTGCAAAAGTCTCCTCATAATCAATCCCCTCGATCTGTGAAAAGCCACGGGCGACAAATCTCGCCTTGTACTTCTCCACACTCCCGTCAGCTGCCTGCTTCACCTTGTAGATCCATCGCGAACCCACCATTGATTTTCCCACCGGTCTTGGGACAATCTCCCATGCACTGTTCCTGATGATCGAATCATATTCTTCGATCATGGCATCAACCCATGCGGGTTCCTCCACAGCTTCCTCAAAAGAGGATGGCTCTGTCACAACACATTGACTTACAAGAGCCATGTATCCAGTGTACCGATCCGGTGACTGCCTCTGTCTGCGCTGTGCTGTAGGTGGTCCTACAACCTTCTCTGCATCTCGAGCCAGTCACTCAGCTTCCGTAGTGCGCATGCGCCCTCTGATGGTTGGCGCTACATGGGTGGTTTCTTCCACCTCCTGAACTTCCTCTTGTGGCTGATCCACATCCGGAAGCTCCTCCTTAGGAACTAACAGCTCCTCATCTGCATGCAAGTGTAGCTCCCTCTCAAGCGAACACCGCATGGCTTTCTCCTCCTGAAATTTTATATCCCGTCGCACAACAGTCTTTCGACTGTCTAAAAAATACACCCGATAGTTGTGAGGTGTATCAGTGTACCCCACAAATATTCCAACCTCAGCAGTTGGATCCAGCTTCCTTCTCGCATCCTTCGTCACATGCATGTAGACAAGAGAACCAAAAATCCACAAATGGGAAATATCAGGCCTCTTGCCAGAATAAGCCTCCTCCGGTGTACTCATGCCAAGAACCTTGTGAGGACAACGGTTCTGCACATACACTGCTGTATTGCATGCCTCAGCCCACAAGTGAAGGGGTAGGCCCCGATCATGCAACATCGCCCGTGCAGCACCCACGATCGTTCTGTTCTTCCGCTCAGCCACCCCGTTCTGCTGTGGGTTATGGGGTGCGATGAGCTCTCTCCGAATCCCTTATGCGCTGCAGAACTCCTTGAATTCAGCCGAGATGAATTCACCACCGTTATCACTCCTTAGACCAATCACCTTCTTCCCTGACTCCTTCTCGACCAGTGCTTTAAACTCACAGAACTTCGCGAATGTATCGCTCTTCTTCTGCATGAAGAAGATCCAGCACTTTCGAGAGAAATCATCAACAAAGATCACATAATACTTGTGCTTTGCTGTCGAAGCAACCGAGAAAGGACCACACACGTCTGTGTGAACTCTCTCAAGGATCGTCGTGGCGCGACTATCCTTCTCGTGAAAGGTGGCTTTCACATACTTCCCCAAAGTACACCCCTTGCACTGATCTGACTGTGCAAGGGTGCCCTTAGGAAGCCCAGTAGAAATCTGCTGCAGAATCTTCAAAGCTCCATGGTGAAGGTGGCCCAATCTCCTGTGCCACAGTTCGCCCTCATCATCCCGGCTCACCACTTCTCCCGCCTTGCATGCCATAGCTACGCAGCCATCTACCTGCAACTGATAAAGGTTCTTGGTTCGAACCCCTATCTTTCGGGTCTCTCCAGTAGTATTACTGCGCAGGAAGGCTTTTCCTTCGCTGAAGACCACATCATACCCCTTATCTTCTAACATCGCCACAAAGATGAAGTTCTTCTTCAATCCAGGTACATGCATGACATCCTTCAGTACAAAGGGTTTACCAGACTCCCTCTGAAAGGATATGGTACCGATACCAGTCGCACTGTATCTACCATCATCACCCATCTCGATGTGCACACCCAGATCTTTGTCCTCCAAATCTAAGAACAAATCCCGATCTCTCGTCATATGAAATGACGCACCGTTGTCCAAGAACCACACCAATCCAAACACACTTGAAACCAAGCATGCGATCAGTGAAAATTCAAGCTCGAACTGTGAAGCCAAAGCTTCTCCATCTGCAGATCTTCCCGCTTGTTTGTTCTTCTTCTTCTTTGGACAATTGCTAGCATAATGTCCGTGATCATGGCAGTGAAAACACTTCACTTTTTCCATATCCTGCTTCTTTCCCTTTGCACCAGAATGAGAGGTTTTCTTACCCTTCCCCTTCTTTGCTTTGGCAACCAAGGCGCATTTTTCTTCATCATCTCCCTTTGATGAAGATCCATCTCGAGTAGTCCTCCTTATCTCCTCCTGCATGAGATCTGCCCAAAGGCGCTCCCATCCCGGCAGCTTCTCCCGACCATTGACACTATCTTGATATGAGTGCCAAGCCTTCGGAAGACAAAGGAGAGCCAGGTCGACCATGTCCTCATCTTCGACAGTCACCCCCACACTTCCCAGCTCATCTCTGCATTGAGTGAACTTCGTGAGGTATTTGGCGATACTGTCGCCTTTCTCCATCTTGATGTTCCTAAGCTTATCTTTGAGCGCCAGCTTCCTTTGGTCGCTCTTACTCTGGAATAGATCCGTCAAAGCTTTCCACATTAAATATGGAGTAGGCTTTCCATGCAGGCTGGATACAATATGATCCTTGACGCCCTCCAACAGGATCCTTCGACACTTCGCCATCTTCTTTTGCCATGCTTCAACTTAGCAACCATCAGTGGGCTTTTGGACATCCATATCTACGAACTCCTTCAGAACATTATCTTCTAATACTACCTCCATGTGATCCTTCCATGCAACATAATTCGAACTGCCTTCAAGAGCATATTCGAGTCGCAAACCGTTGAAAGACATTTTCAACACTGGCACCAAGAAAACAAAACTGCTGCAAAATTTCGAATTCCACCTCAAAGCTCAACCGCTCTAGATCTGTGAGAACAAATTATTTCTAGCACAGAGATTGACTACAAGGGCCATTTACCAGACCTTTCACTTTTCAAAGAAAGATGAATCCGGAGGCTACCTGGCCCGCATGCAGACTCTGTCTACCGAAATAAGTTTGTAATCACTGTGATGATCAATCTCTTGCTTAAATAGCTCCGATACCATGTAGAAATTTGCTGAATAATGATTAATTATTCACCGAGACTATCCTGATCACATACAATTCGAATTTATATGCAACACATAATCTCTTCCACTCAGATCATCAAACATGCGGAAATAAAATCAAGCGATAACACATCAAATCATCATACACATTAACAAAGTATGTATGGGGAAAGCTTATAGCTGAAAACCCCACAGATATTTTGTATATTATAATCGATAAATCATGTAACAAACTCAGTACAATACTCCTCACAAGTACTAAGTACTATCTCATGAAGTTACGCACAAACTAGCTTAGTTTTGAACAGGTTACTGGTTCAAAACTCACTGCCAATTGCCTTGCCTCTATTGTGCAACCCAGGCCTGTCTATATAGAGATCCAAGGTTCGAATCTCCTTGGCTTGACATCGCAATCATCATGGGAAATTCCTCCAAGTGTGGTGCAAATCTCATGCACAATTGATGTCGCCACTGATAGCTAACTCCACCCTTTCATCTACCTCTTTCACTGGTCTCCACTGAACTGATCATGCACTGTAGTGAACTGATGTGTTCTTGAGTTGAATAATGAGTTAATAATTAATGAATTAAATAATATTTAATTCACTCCACTCATAACTAATTGATTAGCTAGTTAAACTAATCTCATCTAGTTCAACTAAAATAAACAGAACACAACTCCACTAGCTGTCTCATTAACTCCACCAAACTTCTGCCACTGAAGTCCTAACTGAAGTCAACCATGCATGATGCCATCAAACCCTTGGGAATAGCGTAATTCCTCTGTCATATGCATGATCCACTTCTGTAGCTCGAACTGAAGTGCTCCAAGAGAGTAAACTGAAGTTTATAGTCTAAATATTATTAAGGGTAAATAATATTTGACTTCCCTATTTTAAGGAGAGGCAGTCTAAAAATAGACTTCGACCTATAGGTCCAAAAAAATAGAGTCCCATATATTTTTACCAACATGACACATACTCCAAGAATCTCATACTGCAATCCCCGGACCATGCTCCATATGTCTAAAAATAGACATAGTCTAAAAATAGATTTTGCGCCAGAATTTGCCTGCGGGCCCACTTAGTGAAAGCGACTTCATTTCAATAAGCTCCATCATCTTGCTGCATTTTCAACAAAGGGTGATATAGATCTTTGATATTTATGCCTACTATCTCTTGAGGCATATATTAGCCTTTTTGTATTATTTTATGATCCCATGTTGTAGCTATGTTCACTATGACTACACTGTAGCAGCTCTCCGAAATTTTGTATATTAGTAGCATCTCACTTTTGAGATGGTTTATTCATTGGAGGCTTATTTGCTCATGTTGTATGATTTGCGCCTCATTATATTGCACTTATTTTTTGTTGATATGATTAATAGAATGACTCCATATTGGTATCATATCTTGATATGATGTTATACATTGTTATTTCCACTATTGTGTTCAATATTGCGGCTTTTCCTACTTTGGAATATTACAGTGGTATCGGAATATAATCTTGGCTCAGCCTACAAGTTTCAGCCAATATGATATTAGAAGAATAATAATAAGAAGAAGAGAATAAGAAGAGATCTAAAATGATGCAAGGAATGAGCTTTGTCTCATATCTTTTCAGAATCAGATCTATGAAAGACCTCTCCAAGGAGGTCAAGAAAATGAGAATGGAGAGATAAAATGAGACCTCAAGAGGGTTTCAAGATGAGGAAGGCACATGCACTTCCTATCAGCAACAAAAAAAACTGGTATTGCATAGAGCTCCAAAGCATTCTACTGTGTCCACTTTCTTTGAAGAGGAAGGTGAAATACATGGAGATGGTGGAAACTTAGATCATGAGATTCTAAGTGGGTATCTTGCAGAATATAAATCTCAATCAAGGGCTTTCAAGGAGAATACAACTCTCCATTAGTTTCATCAGATCAAGGAAGAGAGGAGAACTTGCAGCAATAGAAGGAAAAGACACAATAGATTTCTATTGTCTACCTTTGATGGGTCATCCACATGCACATCAAGGGCCTGGGGAAATAATTTAGATGCATTATTCCTGCTACATCCAGTAGTAGAAAGAGAAGCAGTTGAGATTGCAGAGCTGCACCTTGAGGGTGAAGAAAAAATTTGGTGGTTCAGCCATTTGAAACATTCAAGAGTGACTACTTCTGTATATTTTACTCAAAGGCTGATCAAGAAGTTTGATAAAAGGAAACGGGAAGAAGAAAAACTTCCACCGCCCCTTGTTGCAGGATTACTTGCATCAGGAGAAGAAACACTTGCAACCTTGCAAAGTGGTCTTGATCTCTTGAAATTTAGAGTCGCGTGATTTATTCAAGAGATGCATGAGGGAGAGGAGACTTTTACCTGTGTTGGTGCAACAATAGGGGAGAATCCATCACCATCACCAACAGTTGGAGGAGTCATTACACCAGTGGGAGGAACCCTTGTAGCAACATAGAATGTTCCTAAGGATCAGCTTTACCAAGGTATGCAAATTTTCCACCTCTTATTATTTTAGCACCATATATGGAGAGTTGTGGGTACATTTCATCAAGAAAATTGCATGACCTAGAGTCAAAGCACACTACTGATTTTGAGCAGCAGACTATCATTGCGCAAAGGACCCTTTACTGGTTCAAGGAGGAGATGTATAGCCATTCTGGTTTCTCATTGTTGAGTTGCACACAACACTTTGGATTGGAGTGCATAATTTTGGAGGATAGGATGAGGATAATCCTAATCAATCCAATGCAGAATTGTATGTTCAACATTTTACATGATCACAAGAGGGAAGATGCCCCATCATGAAGATCAGTAGCTCTGTTAGTGAGCACTGGTGATGAGTTGGGGGAAAAACTATTATTGGATGACCATTGCACTTGTATAGGATTGAATAGGAAGATGGTTGATGAGAGACATCTTATCTCCCATTACTATGATGGATCCTTCTTGATGGGAACTTCATAGCTCAATGAGAAGTCTTTGCCTTCAACATATTTGAATCCTTGTGGATTCAACATGGTCATGGATGAGTGGTCTTCAAGTGGAGATCTCCAGGAGGTTGCACTTAAACATCTCATGAAGTGTGAAGATAGTTATCACATTTTGGAGGATGGTATTCTCCATTGGAGGGATACCAATTTGGAGCAGGATGGAAGGCATCCACAATTTGTTGGATGGGTGATGATGATGGGAAAGAGGTTGGTGATCCACTTCCAGATCTATGACACGGGGCAACATGAGGCATGGTTGTGTTGGATACTCTTGAAAGAGTTTGGTAAGCATGTGACATATCCTATTTCAAAGGGTATGTTATTGGTTGGGACATGGCATAACACTTGCATCATGTGGCAGCAAGGATTTTGGTTGTATTAGGATGATGTGAGACTTTTCATGTAAATCATCATGTTTTCACTCCATGGTCTCTATGATGGAGATGTGAGGAGGCAACAAGAGTTATTGTTTCTCCGGTTACTCTTGAGAGAGTATGGGCTGATTTCACCCATACCTTGCATGGTGATTTGGGTGTAGGGGATGGAAAAATCATGGTGCAAAGGGGCTACTCCTTAGCTTTGGAGAGTCAAGAGACACTTCCACATGGGGAGGAGTCTTCCACATATGGTAGGATTATGGCAGATGACTTTGGAATTTGGCATGTCAAAGTATGGGGTTATGAGATGATGGGAGCCTTATCATAAAGGCCAACAATGTTGTCACCTGGGATTTTGGATCTGCTGATGGGGTGTTCCCAGGATCAATTCACATATGATGCACTTGGTGGGTAGCTAAGAGATGTGAGTGAGGGAGTGGTGGATGGAGACATCTACTAGCAGGATATGATCTTCTTGACTTGGATCTCCAAGCACAAGAAGAAGACTTTACATACAACATATGGGGTTTTTCTCTCCAGCAACACTGATTTCATGAGGGAATATCATACTATCATGGAGAGATTCACTTGGAAAGGCTTCCAGGAGGATATGCACCATCATATTAAGATATGCATGGTTTTTTTGGAGATTGGGGAGAGATATAAATCCTTTGGAGAGCTATCACAACCACTTCCTTTCCCATTTGGAATGAGGGGAGGGCCCATCTATGATCCATTTCAACAACTTTCTCAAGGAACATGGTAAGGATTGTGTTTATGTGCATAATGATTCACTAACCATGCATTTTTATTCCTTGCTATCCATGTACAATTCATTGCTCTAAGAGGGGGAACTCTTTCTTATAGACCTCATGGTCTACTTGGGGCCATAAGAAGTGATGAGCATGATCACTCCCTAGGAGTTTTAGGGATATGATATATTATTCAGGGTGTATTCCATTGGCACCAAACTTCATTCATCTTGTTCAAGCATGTGAGAAGGTTGTGGCATCAAACAAATGGTGGGGGAACCACTTATTATATCATATTCTGAGGTAGTCAGGACACATACTACGCTGGTTCCACATGTGGGACTATGATCCTCATCCAGTATTTCATATGGAAACTTGTGTGTCTTTGATTGTAATCCCATATATTGATTATGTACTTATCGTTTTTGTGGGAATGATTAGAGGGATGATACATGGATTAGATGTTCCCATGCAGAGTGAGATTCTCCACATTTCTCATGCTTCATGCTTCAGGGATAATATTGGGAAAACCATGATTACTACATCATACCTCTTGTTTCCTTATTAGAGAAGCCATTTGGTTAGCTTGAGCATTTGCGGGATGCATCTCATGAGCACTTAGGAGGAGCATTTCATGGATCGATTGATTGGTGGGCACTTGGTTCATGAGGAGATCTTATCACATGAAGGTGTCACAAGGGAAGGAGGAGAAGATTTGCAACACTCACATTTACAGGTGCTTGAGGACAAGTAAAATTTGGTAGGGGAGGACTATAATATTCCCAATTAGCTTTCAGCTAGTTGGAATATTAAATTTTTTTTTTTCTTCTTAGTTAAAAGAATAAGAGGGTAGGGAGGCCCATAAATCTCCTTAGTAGGAATAAAATAACTCCAAATGTGAATGTGGGTCATCTAAGTAGCTAGATTAAGGACCTTTATGTGTGAATAGGGGATGGAGCATGTAGATTGGGTCAAGTTTGACCAAATCAATAGCGCTGGTATGGAGGGAGTGGACATTCATTGAGGGACAATGTAGTTTTGTAGGGAGATTCCATGCATGGTAGTAGTGACTTTAATGAGTGGGGCCCAAAGTGAGAAGGCTCAGAAAGCATATAAGGAAGGGGATGACATACATAGAAGGCATTATTTTTTTATTTTTTTTTATGGTGTGTATGACTTGTTGCTCTCTTTAGCTGTTTAGCAGAGACTGCAGTGCTGTTTATCACAAGGGTGTTCCCGAGCAGGAATGCCACCTTCATCCTCGTGGGACTTCGAGTGCCCACTTAGGAGAAGACTTTGGGCTACATTTCCACATTCTGGAATTAGGCCAAGCTACATAATTCTTCTATAATGCAGGTTTTGCTGAGGATTGTGATGTGTTGCAAGGTGTAGCACTAGAGGGTTGGATTGGGCTATTTCTGAGATATGTTTCAATGGAGGAAGGTTTCCTTCCATTGGGAGGCTAGTAAATAAGGCTCTTGAGATTTATTCAGCATTTGGCACAAGTCCAAGTTATTATTATCCCCTACAACGCAATCTTAGTCTTGGACTGCGTTATTTTAGGGAAGAGTTGTAGGGGTGGTTTCAGTGCACCATTTGGGGAGATAGATTTCTAGTGAAGGGATCAAACCTTGACTTGGAGAGTCTATTGGGAGAATGTTTCATTCTATGATACATCAGATCAGCCATATCTTCATATCTATTCAGTTGTATTGAATCTTCAGCCCCAGGGTTGTAGTTCACATTTGTATTTTGGTGTATTTTCCGGAAACACTCTTGGGTTGTCATGGAAGGGTGATATAGAGCCTTGATCTTTATGTCTAGTATCTATTGAGGCATATATCAGTTTTTTTCTATTATTTTATGATCCCATGCTATAGCTATGGTGAATTGACTGCATTATAGCATCTCTCCGGCATTTTGTGTATTAGTTGCATCTCACTTTTGAGAGGGTTTATTCATTGGAGGTTGTTTTCTCATGTTGTAGGATTTTTGCCTCATTATATTTCAATTATTTACTGCTAATATTAGCAATAAAATGGCTCCATATTGTCTCATATCTTGATGTGATGTTATACATTGCTATTTCCATTATTTTTTTCAAGATTGCTTCTTTTCCTATTTTGGAATATTACAAAAGTAGAGACATGAATAACTAAAACATAGTTGGTTGAGCTTTATTTAGCATAAGAAAAGGTTAAAGCTGAAGTTTCAACACCAAAGATAGAGTCTCAAGCACTTCAAAAGGACATTGAGACACCAAGAAGACCAACGAATAAGAGAAGGATGAATAAAAATACCGTATGATACACAAGGAGATGAAAATAAATTAAGATAAATCCAATTTTCATCCAGTAGGGAAAACTACATCAAGCACATCATGGTATGTTAGACAAACCATCCAAGAAATGAGTGAAGAAAAGCACACAAAACAAGATGAATAGGTTGCTTAGAGTATGAACAACAGTTTCAGTATGGGGTTATGATGGACCTCCAAATTATGTTCAAATTAATTCCCATCTAACCTTCCCCAGGCACATTAAACCTCTCCTTCTACACTTAATAATGTATTTTTCATCTTTAATATGTTCTTAGTAAGGCTTAGAGATGATTAACATATCTTTTTTGCATATTGTGTTTATTTTGTATAATATTGAGAATATTTGGTACAGATCACATTAAATCTATTCAAGAGAAAAATATGAGACTTTTCCCCTATTGAAGGATGATCAAAACTCGACTGGCTTAGATAAATTAATACTCCTCCCTATAGCTATGAGGTAACATGAAAATAAATCCTACTTTCTAGGATTTTTTAAGGGAAGTATTACTGTCTTTACGGAGGCTACCCCTACAATATTTTTGTATAAATAAGGGGCTTGAGTATCCCATTATCAGGATAACCTTTGGATAATTTAGGATAAACAATAGGGAAGTGAATCCTTTTCCCTATTATTTTTAGTTCTATAATATCTCATGTATGAGCACATTTCTTGATTAATGAGAAGTACTCTTCGATTTCCAAAATGGTTTTTCTTTAGGGATCTGAGTCTCCTTGGGTTAGGGCCCAACCTAGGTTCTCAAGCCCCTTCTTTTTAATTTTACTTTTCATGCATTGGTTCAAATATACATTTGTACAATTTCATTCCTTAATATTGTTTTTTGGAGGATTTATAAATCAATTTGTTTATAAGTTTTTTTATGCATCTTGTCTTGCAGAGTTTAACCATAGTTATTTTATGAAATTTAATGTCTTATCTCATCCACTATCATTTTTATATTGATATTATTTAATTGTTTTTCACATATTTCTACATTTTGTGTCACATAAATTGCAATTTTGCAGACCTACAAGAACCTCGAGCTTTACTCTATTGAGGAATAGATTAATGCATCATAGGAGTAAGGAATTGGAAATTCCTTCTTCACCTATCATTAGCCCTGATTGACCTTACTCATCTCTCAAACCATAAGTCGAATACATAAAAATACTCTTGATTGACTCCTATAGCAATACAGGAGCTTGCTGTAGCAGTCCATAGATTGCATCAAAACACCTCTGCATTTGCATCCAAATCATGTTAAATCATCCTTAAAATATTAAAATTCACACTAGAACCCAAATATGGAATTTGGAAGTTTGGAGACCTCGTAAAATCCTTAACCTAGTGGTTGTAAAAAACCACTTTCTTTTTTGAAAAATATGGTTTACTATTTGAATGCTCGTTTAGTTGCACATTGGTTTACCATTCATAATATAATATATTTTATTTTTTTCTTGCTCTTGAAATTATTTTATTTCCCTTTCCGTAATTAGAGTATGTTATTTATTGTCCTTTTATTTTCCTATTAGATTTTAGCATTTCTCAGAACCTAGATTTCATAAGTGCTCTCTGTCCAACTTAATTTCCTTCCACTTGCATAAGATCCATGAAAGAAGAATACTTTCCATGCTTCACACATAGTTACAACCGATATTAAGTTTGTATGAATCTCGGGTTGACAATTAAATTTGAGACCCTTGAGAGTTGCAACATTCTTCTTGTAATACTAAGGCGCATCAATATGAATGATTAATTTACAGGTTATATAATTAAAAAATATTCAAATCAATTATAAGAATATACTTTATAAGACCTCAATGTATTCTTAGTGGGAATTGAACATTGATGGAAAGAATAATAATCCTTTCTCCCAACCATCCAATAAAAATAGAATTGAAAATCATCCATAATGAATCTAATATATATTATAAACAAACTAGTGCAACCATATAAATTGAATGGCTAGTAAACACTGACAGACATGAAAAAAATTACTTCTCATATTGTCGAGATTTAAAAAAATAATAAAAAATAAATAAATTATAACTTTATTTTAAATATTGTTTATTAATTATAAAGAAAATAACTATATGAGCTAAGCATACATATATATATTTAAGAAAACATGGAACAATATTCTTAAATATGTAGATTCATCACCATTTTATCGTGATGATTATTAGTTTGTAAATAGGCTTAGTTATAATAATGTCGGCCTAATATCAAAACTTATTAATACCACATGCCCAAAAAACCATAATTCATATCGACATTATTTTATTTTTTAATTATTCAATTCAATTAAAAATATAAAAATAGTATATCTACTTTCAAAATAAATATTAACCTTTGCTTTGGGACTACTATTAAAAATAAACAGTAAATTTTTATGGGGAACCAAATGCTTTTTTATTTTACAAAATATTAATTTAGAAGATTTACAATCCTTATTTTGAAGGTATAAATAGATTCAGTTCCCTCAGAAACCCCCACAACACCGAAAATTCAATAGTATACACCTGTAACCTAGATTTCGAAAACTTTCAATTGAATTTTTGAAAAATATCCTAGAAAAATGTATGTTTTTAGGAAAAAATTATCACCCACTTAAAATACTCTTTAAAAATATTCTAACTTAAAATACTCTTTAAAAATATTCTAAAATAATATTATGTAAAGTTAGTTCATTATTATTTATTATGTCACTTCCAAAGTAGTGACATACAATGATGATGTTTTTGTATTAGTTTCATCTGTGAAATTTTTGAATTTGTTTTTCTATTTTTAATGTTAAACTTTGGTTTTGATTTTTTTTTTTATGTCGGACGTCGATTTTATGCCACCACCAGGACTCCAGTTTCTGAGGAACAATGTTAATCGGTTGTGCTCAGGTTTCAATGTGTTTTCTGGCATTCTCGATCCCTTGCATACTAGTGTTGAGGGGTTCTCATGGTGACTTATCTATCTGACCACACCCCCAATATCCTTCCTCCCCACAAACCTAATGATAGAAGGAAAGGGTCACCTTTTCTTTCTCTCTTGTTTTTCTAATCTCGACTCCTTCACCATTTAAAACCTATAAAATTCCTGCCTCTAAAAAAAACAAATGAGCACAAATGATCACAACAGATGCACGATTTACTCATAAGATCCAAAAAGAGAAGACTTCATTTATAGTAGTTTTTGACAGACAGAAAACAAGGAAACGAATATGGCTTCAAAGCAACAAAATTGCAGAGTGCCAGAAGGAAATTCTGCACGCCGTCAACTTAATGACTACCACAACTATAAGAATTCAGTGTAATCTAGAAGAGGAACTAACATTTGATTTGAAAATCAATAAGGCCTTCATCAGAGAGCAAGTAGACCCTTTTTTAACGCACCAATAAGAGAAATTGGAGAACAATGAGGCCAATGAAGAAGGCAAAGATGGCATAGAAAATGATTTAAAGAGGAAGATAAGTATTTTGAACATATAGGCGATGAATAAGAGGATGAAGATGAAGGAAGTGGCAAGAGTAGCTATAAAACAAGATACTTATTTCATCGTTTCCCTCGCATTTTTAACACAAATTTAAATTTGAGACGATTTCTTCTTTTACAGTTCGGCATCATAACGTTATTAGTTGTGAAAAAGGGGGTGAATTTTCAAAAAATGGGTTAAATAGATGTTTTTATAGTGTTGAGGTTCACTATGACAGAAAAAAACTTGAGCTTTCTAAATTAGGGCCTGTTTCGTGGGGTTCGAACTCAAGACCCGTTGTTGAATTTTGGAGCGTGTCCCAATTACCTTTTTTTATGGAAACTGGGCACTTATCTCATGTCATATGTTTTAAGAAATGTAAGTGGCCTTGTAATTAAATGGTTTTGAGGAATGTAAAATATTTCATTATTTTAATTTTTATGGAAAATTTTGGTCTATAAATTAACAAACTCATCATCTCCATTTGCAAAAATCTGAGAGACCGAAGAGTTGGATTTCCAAATAAATAATAGTTTTTAAAATTCTCTATCATAGAAGAGGGTGGCATTATCATCATCTTGATAATTAGCTCGAGAAAAGAATTAAATCCTGACAAATTTAAGGTGGTTACTATAAACATAACTACTGGAGAACTTATGTGCAACATTGGTCATTAATTCTTGAAAAGTGAATGCTAATTGTAACATGAATCATAAAAATAAATATCGAAAAGAAAAAATGTTTACAATAATCATATAATATATAGTAAAAACATATACTTCTTTTCTTTAACAAAATGAGAAGTCTGAAAGTGATCAGAAAGTGATTTTCTATGTAGACACAGTATGCTATTATCCCATCGAATTAAAAATCAAGAGATCAAAGAAGAAGAGAGGAGTATTAATATGGAAATAAATACTAACATAGCGATATGGCACTATAGAAAGAGAGCATGTTCCAAGAGATAGATAACACACACAAGCCCAATAAGCCAATCACATCCCACAATGCATTGCATTGAAACTACCAATCATGTCTTCGAGTGTTTCCTTGTGAGGGTTTTCTATATTATTAATGTATGATATTCAGATAATCATATTTTGCAAAAAATGAGTGGAAAATTTAAGCCCTTCCCCCTCCTCCTGTTATGTGTCTGGAGTAACGCTGGAATCCTCCTCAGCCCTAAACAGTTTGAGGCAATGAGAAAATAGGAAAATTTAATGATCGTTAACATGGTCTTCATATGGAACTTGGACAAGAAAAATTGTAACATGCCTCATGTATTCCAATGATCACATGGAATTAAAATGCATGTCTTTTTAGAGCAGGAGGAATCACAAAAACCGATATGCTAAAAAACAATTCATGGAAGTCATGAGCCCTTTTTTTTATGAATCCTTTTTTAATCCCTTACTAGCTTAAAGATCCTATCTTTTAGCTACTATAGTGTAAACGTTTATTGATGCTAGTTGCAATTGATATACTACCAAATTTCCATTGATAATTATGCCAATGATTCTATAATATCTCTCAACATGGCGAACTCATGGAATTACCTCCTCTATTTTAGCTGGGTTACCTGCTTGTCTTTTTGCTTTTGTAGAAGTTATATTGAATAAAAAGTGGGAGTAGGATACATGGGTCCATCATGCAATAACACACCATTGATCCAAATATTAACTATAGTCAAGATATCGCAAGACTAAGCTTCTTTGTTTAGCATAATATCAAACTCTATTATCTGTAGTGAAATCCATGATGTCAATATCATGTTCATTTTTTCTTTGGAGATGATCTATCATTTTAATCTAAATGACACATTCAAGTGATAGTATTTTTTATGTGTAACTGATCGTTATATGTTATAAAAGTATACTTGTTTTAGATGAATGCCATTTATTGCATGGAGATGGTATACTTTTCTCTATAATTATTTTATTTTAAATTAAAACATAAAAGAATGTAGGGTTAGAAATGTATAAGGAAATTAATATTCACTAACTATATTTTTTTGACCCAAGACTCAACCCTATTCCATTGCACATGTCAACATGGGTGTGTTTAGTTTTTATTAAAACATGATTTTTTCACTTATTTTTTCATATTAAAAAATTCCTCTTGCTATCTAACTTGTTACTATTATATGGACCTAAGTACAACGTGTAATACCAATTTTACTCGAACTAAAATTGCTTTCACTATGAAAAATAATTTAGTAAAACACCTTTATTAAGTTGTTTATGGTATAAAGAGGAAACCCCATGAGGAAATATTAAATAAATCCACATTTGTTTGATTTTCCTCGAGGAATAACTAGTTAAAGAGCAGTTTAATTAATATTCCTGGCCATATTTAACCAAAAATAGGAAAATTAATTAGATAAATTATTATTTATATTATTATTTTCTAGGAATAATTATTTAAACCTTATTTAAATAATATTTCTTGTTAAATTTGACTAAATCATTCATTAATAATTAAATAAATCATTTTTTATTTGATTATTACTCAACCACATCCTTAAAATAATAAATAAATCATTTATTTATTTATTATTTATGAATAAAGGGATTTCACCCAAGCCAAATTCTTTTTCCCTCCAACAAATATAATAAAATATTCCATACAAGTTGGATCTTGATTTGGTTAATAATATTTTAATTATGCACCAATATCTAGACTAACTCAATATTTTGGTATAAATAGAATGGTTTCTCCATTCATTCATCACCTTTTATTACCTAAAGATCACTCTGCATCTATACTTTTGGTCTGACTTTGATCCACCGTCATTGTCATATTTTTCTATCTTTTGCTTGTGAGCTCCCTTTGAGTTCCATACTTGTTTAGGTTTTCTACACCATCAAGAGAGAGAAATTTTAAATTTGAAGTGCTGAGGACTTACAAGAACCCATCCCATTGAGGAGAACTGGTAACATCATTCTATGTTTTCCTCCAAGGTGCCCTTAATATAAAATTCATTCAACATATTATTGTCTTGTCTATTGGATGCATAGAGTAAATCTTGTTTTTATTTACTGCTTAATGTCTTTTAATGCATAGATCTATATTTTTGAAGTATTTATCTTGATCACCTAATTGTAGATCTAAAGATATTGGCAACCATCTTTTTTGTTAGGGCTATTTTTTATGCACAGCTAAAGTGGTTTTTTTCGTAAATTTGCAAATAAGATTCATACTAACAACTACCGACTCCACACAGGTTTACGATTACGACCATTGTCGTTTTTTAGATCCCTACATATCCAGTTGCTTCAAACCCTAGGATTTCTCTTCAGCTTCTTGTTTTGATTTTCTTGATGTTGTATTTAGCTTATAAAACCCTAAAACATTAAAAATTCTAACTTCCGTGTGTTTTCGGAACTATTGCGCATGTGACAGACATCAGTCATAACTGAGACGACACATTCTGCTGAAATCTTTCGTCCAGAGTGCCAGAAGTGCAAGTCGCACTTTTTTTCCCTAAGCTTGTGACCTAGAGCTTTAGGACACAGAAATCTACCCAAAAACTGCAACCTTAGCAAGAAATAGGTCAGTAACTGTGACCTGGACTTTCTGCGGGAGTTTTTCTGAAAGTTTTATGGGTTTCTCTGGGCCTCTGTTCATGGTTGTCTGACCTTCGTTGCCTCCCGTTTTGGACCTATACTTGTTCTGTTTTACTCAAATAAGTGGGAACCTAGCCCCCTAGGGCTTCAGTACCCTCCACACTTTGTGGAAGAGTTTTAGCTACTGCAGGTTGTCTGAGATTTTTAGAATGTTCATCCATTTTTTCAGATCCGATACCTCACCTTCAGATCCACTTTTGTTTCGCTATTTATCCATCCAAATCACCTCATTTATTTTTATTTGGGTTTTCCTCTAGGGTCCACTCTGTTTCTCTCCAGGAGATAGCCTTTTGCCACCTCATTTACAACAATTTTTCCTCTAATTTGTTGCTATTTTTCTTCAGCACTTTCCAGCAGATCTCACCTTTAGATCCTTGTCCCTCCCGGCCTTATATCTATTGGCAATTTTGGTGTGTTTTGATTAGTTTTTTTCCCACCTATAGACTACTTGTTGAGAGGCCAGCCTCCTTAGGTTTAGATTATTGCATTATTAGCTATTTAATTGTTGTTATTTCAGTTTCATATACTATTATCTGCAGGTTTATTTATAGTTATACAACACAAATTTTCTTTTTCTCTACAAAATTCTGGGTTTAAAAATTAAAACTAATTTACACACTTTACACACACACCTTAAGCGAAGAACAGTTTGGTTAACACCACCAATAAAAGACTTTAACATTGAAATCAATTGATCCTGCACCTCTCTGCCCTTGTTTTGACATTGTAATTAGTTGATCTTGCACCTTTCTGCCCTTGTTGGTCTCTCTTCCCCTTGTGTCATGTTTGTGTCATCATCATTGTGCCACCAAGGCATTCATCTCGGAGACTTCTTGGCCTTCATCCTCAGTTTTCGGTAGGAAGACTTACTCCTCTGCATAGGATTTTATTTATTCCTCCACTGATTCCACACTCCGACTCCTCTTTTGGTTCATTGGGTTCTCCTTCTAGTTTCGCCCCTCGTTCTCCTCCTGTCACCTTCACCATGTCTAGTTTAGGACCTAATGCTCGTGGTAGCCCCGACCCTAATGCTAGGAATAATACTAGTGGGACAGCAACAGGAACTACTCCGGCTGCTCCCTTGCTCCCTTATATGGCAAGCCTCAGTCTTCTTGATTTTAACTAGTTGACCAATGACCCTACACACCATGACGTTAGTTGGCCTGCTATTCCAACCAAGCTCCCTTCCGACATCCCTAAGTTTGAAGGCCTTGCTGGAGAAGATCCTACAAATCATGTTTGATCTTTCCACATGTGGTGCTTGTCTAACTCCATTACCAATGACTCTATTAGTCTTCAGTTTTTCCAACGTACGTTTACTGGTGAAGCCTCTAAGTGGTATGTTGATCAAGCCTCATCCTCTCATACCACCTTTACGACTCTTACTCGGGATTTTCTGTCTTATTTCCAGCTTCGCCTTCATTACGACATTGGTACCAAAATTTTGACTTCTTTCCGTCAATTGTCTATGACCTGCCTCTCTAATGATGTTTAGGAATGGCGAAGAAGAAATATCCTATGTCAAGCCCCTACCTTTGAAGACCGTGTCTACATGGACTGGTGCCTTGGATCTCTCTTGCCTGCTATCAGCAAAGATGTCGCATCGCATTTCCCTCAAACCGAAGAAGCTCTTTCTCATCCATAGACTCAACCTCCCATGGGCTGTGGTTTTCCTCAGGGGGGGGGTAACACCTCCTGCACTTTTCCCCCTCTCGGTAGCGTGTATCCAGAATACAACATGCTTCCTCCTTTTTCCCAACCTCCTGTTTACCACACTGTTGCCCAACCTCCTTATTATCCGTATCCACAGCCTGGTGCTCCAGCTCCTCCAGCATTAGCACCTCCTCCTCCCTTGCCTTCTCAACCCCTGCAACAGTAGCCACCGCCCCCTCAGGGGCAGGTGTATGAACAGCAGGGCCCGGCTAATCCTCCTCCTTCCAAAAAGAAGAGGAAAGGCAGTCAAAATCAATATTCTCTCGGTAATCCTTGACCTAATCCTTAAAATAATTCTCCTAATGCTACTAACCAGCAACAAGGCACTCAGCCCAAGAAGGATAGGCCTTTTCACATGAACAAGCCTTGTTCTTGTTGTGGTGTTTATGGTCATTACACGCATGATTCTCTTCTTTTACCACAGATGAAGCATATGTGGGAGTCTTAAGAAATATTGCGAGGACAACAAGCCTCGCCTTCCATCCCTCCTAGTGCTGCACTGAGTCAACCAACTGTGTTTACTAATCCTTTCCCTCAGCAAGGATCTGTGGCTACCCAACTACCTGAAGCTCAGGTGGCCATTCAACCTCTTCTATCTGGTACCCCTGATTACCAGATTCTGATGATGAATTCTGACCAACCTATAACTGTAGACATCAATATTCAGACTCGGGTCCCATTAGTCCAACAAGCCTCCCACTATGTCTGTCCCTGAGCCACCTCCTTCAGTCTCTACAGAGCCTCTTTCGACACCTAATGATCCCTTGCAGATCCCTCAGCCTAAATCGGAGGTTCATACCAAGATCCCTAAGGGACCACTACGCCGAAATGTTGCTTCTGGCAAAGCTGGCCATTCATATAGCATAACAGATGATTTGGCACGATCTCCTGCTTCCATTTCAATGCTAGAACTCCTCCAGGCATGCCCTTCACAACAACAAGCTCAAATATCTGCCATGAGCATTGTAGATACTTCCGATGATCGATTGACTGTCTTTGATGTTGACCGGTCAGAACATCCTCCTCTCCCTGCTTCCGTCGCCTTAAAAATCCCAGTCAAGATCTGGAAGGCCAATGTTTCCTGATGCATCATTGATGAGGGGGCATCCACCTATGTGATGTCCGCTTTGGTTTGTAAGCAAATTGAATCGCCTGAGTTGGCTCCTTCCACGATCACTCTCTAAGCGTGGGATGGCCATGCCTCCTAGCCCATTGGCCTATTCCGCAATTGTCCTATTACTCTTGCGGGCAAGACTGTTTTCTTTGACGTATAATTCATAGATGCCCCCTTAGATTAAACATTCTATTGGGTCATAGCTACAGCTATGCGACGCTATTGTCCCATCTGTGGTTCATCACAAGATGTTCTTCCATCATAAAGGAAAGATAGTCCCCATTGACCAGTTGACATATTATGAACCGAAGTCTCAGACCTCCCCTGAGTCCATCATTTCTTCGATGGCCAATAAGAAAACCATCGATCCTTTGACCAGTGTCTCACTCGGAGCCTACAAAGACTCCTCATTTCTTGGTACATTTCCTGGTCTTCCTCCTCCTGTCTTTGGTCTTAGCTCATCGAATGTTTTCATGATGCAATCGTCTTGGGCTTCCCTCAAGCGGCCCGCTTCGACTAGTCATCAACCTCTTCGCTCTCCGCAACCTAATCCTAGCCCTTCAATTCAGCCTTTTGGACCTTCTCCTCCTGTCCCTTCACCTACAGCTGGTATCCATGAACCTCTTTACCCTCCTAGAATGGTTCCTCCAGGCCTTAACCATCTTGGAGTCGTCCCACCTAGCCATTACCCTTCTGTTCAGATACCATTCCTAGCTCCCCCCCAAGAGTGTACACGGTACCTATCATGGCTACCCTCTCTCTTCCCAACTTGACCCTGGGGATTCTCGTCTAGTACCTTAATCCCCCAGCCGCTACCCCGCCTGGTCAACCCAAACCTTATCTTGCTTTGACCCCAGTTCAACCGGTCCTTATGACTTCTCCCACTGTTACAGTGCCTTAGCCACCTCAACAGGAACCATCTCTTGTTGTGAGCACTTCAGGTAAGAAGCAAAAATCTCACAAGAAGACATCTAAATACAAGGATTCCCTGACAAACCCTACCCTTCCTTGGCCTCCAAAGCGTACCATGTAGTGTGCTTTGTGTGATGTTGTCGGTCATGCCACCCATACTTGTTCAAAGTTGCCTCATCTCAAGCTCATGGGTAATGTCGCGTTCCCTGAATTTACGGTCCTTGAAACCTCTGTTCCTTCCTCAATTGCAGCTAGGAACCCTAAGACTATTCACACCAACCACCCCTATGATTTTTGTAATCTCCATGGCCATTATAAGCACCTCTATCCCCGCCTCGAGGACTTCCACACCTCGCTAGTGGCAGTTCGCCAATTCGAGGCCAAGCGCAACGAGTCCACTGCTCCCTTATTTTTGTTTTTTGCTTCAGCAAAACGAGAGGACACATCAACTCCCATAAACATTCCCCCTCCAGATGTCGAAATGACAGAGTCTTCAGCCACTTTCCATTACTTGTCATCATTCATGAGATCCATGGTGGAAGCTGGCTCTGAGACTTTCCCTTATGTTTCGCTCGACCTCCCTTCAACGATCACCTTGAGGTCAACATCAGTGGATCCCTTATCTGCTTATTCTTCAATCACACCTTGTGATGATTCAGATGTTAACCTCTCTTCTCATGATGATGAGTCAGGTAGCTTCACATCGTCAAGTGGTATTTCTTCCACCAGTCACCCCATCTTCTATTACCTTGACAACATTATGGAAGTAGTCACCACCCCTGACTTTATCTATCCCCCCTTTCATCGAACCCATCCATTCGAACAACATACAACATGTGGCCATTACATTGACACCCAATGTTTGGGTAAGGGTGCACCCATATTTGAGAGATAGAGAAGAAATTATCCACAACTCTCCTAGTGTATCTGGTCGTGTAGACTCCAGTACCATTTTTCTTCCCCATTTAGAAGAACCTCTAGAGTCCCATATCACTTTAGATCACTCCAGGGATGATACCCCTCATCATTCCTGCATCTTACATTAGCAACCCAGTCCCCTCGACATTGTTGTTGACCAACCTATGGGTTTTCTAGGAGAGCACAAGTTTATTATCTCCAAATCCACTCTTTGGGATAGTGACACCATGTATGCCAACCCAGAAAGTTAATTCCATTTGCTACATATATGCAGTACCAAAGAGATCAGTAATCCTCCATTCCCTTCCTCGAACTTCATAACCATAAAGAAAAAAATGGCGCACCACATTATAAAAATGTGTTTAGATTCCCCCTTTCTGAATGCATTTTGGCATGCCCATAACATGCTTGGGGGCACCCATGCCCCTAAACCATAAAAATCCCAGATCTTAGCCAAAAACAACACTGAAACCCCCTTTCTCTAATAGGTCACACTTTTCAGGTCATTTCCTAGGACAGGTCGTAGTTTTCTGCCTAGTACCTACTAGCCAGGTCGCAGAACAGACCCCAAAAAGTGTGACCTAGCCTATTCATGAGATTTGGAAACCTGAACTGAACTTTCAATCCACCAAAATGAAAGAGTAGGGTTAGGCCTCTTACCTGGAACTGAAGGATCTCGATTCCAACGGTCGATTTGTCTGCTACGATTGCCACAAGATTTAGGGCCTTCTCTCCTCTCTACATTCACCACATCTACACTTGCAAATGAGTGAATTTGGAGGGAAAATGCCTTATTAAAAGAGGAACCCCTAATTTTTCTTTTGCCTGTTGCAGCCAAATTGTAGCTCAGTTTGACAAACCATCTGTACCGTTGGAAAGATCTCACCGAGCCCTCAAATGGGTATATATTATTTTTTTGTTAGTTGATACTTCACCATGATACATTTCATCCAAGAAGGGTCACCTCACCACTCCTCAAAATCAAATTTCTTCACTTGCAACACTTGTACTTGGGGCACCACTTTTCCTTCATACTTGTCCATGCTCATGTTGATTTTCATCATGAGTAACCATCATGTACTCATGTTTTTATGGTCCCCATTGGACCTTTTTTGTGTGGCAGCATCATTGTGTCACCCTTGTTTAGAGCATCCGAGTTGAGTCACCATCGCATTCATGGAGTCTATCCCAAGTCCCTTTGTATCCCACTATAGTCCTCCATCCTTCATTGCTTGGTTCCTCTCTCGTGTCGCACATTATGGCCTTCAGTCATACTATCCCCTATCCCTTATTATTTTGTGTCAGACGCTGCCACATCATCCATGCCCTTTATGCTCTAACAAGGGAAGTCGTTTTTTCACTACTTAGTACCCCCCATTTCATCATCATCCCTGGTGTCATTATGTCATTCTCTCTACTATTTTCTCTCGTGCCTTAGTTGAGGATCCCTTATTGCCTCACCTATGGCGGACCTCCTTCTGTCGACATTAAATCATTCATTCCAGAAGACTGGTCTAGAGGGTGTTGTACCTTGGTTCCAGCTTCCACTCTTGTTCGGTGCCTCGAATTAGGTAAAGGGACTCCTTATTTCCATTTGAATTGATTTTTTCTCAGCTCCAGCTCCTTTCAGCATGATCGAGATCTGTATACTTGATGGTTCAGTGATGAAGAAAATGATACCGACAATTCCCGGGTGTGTGTGAGATGTTTCAACCCTCATGAGGGGGTGGCCCTACAGGTAGGCCCCCACATGCCTGTATGACCTCTTCATTACAGCCTTTGATGCATCTCCATATATTCGATGATGTCATCCTGAGCCACTTGCAGCGCCCTTTTTTTTTCATGTATCGGTCATATTTTCAAAGCCCTTTCTTGTTTACAAGGGCATTTGGGTTGTATTTGTATCTCATGCACTCAGATATTATTGTACAAGTCCTGGCTATTATCCCAAGAACATTATGTATGTGGGATTCATTATCATGTTTTTACCTAGCTCATGTTTATGTCAGCATGTACTATATTGTCTAGTTCCTTGTTTATTGGACACACTATTCTTTGTACTTTGTCTCAGCGGGCATAGGTATAGAACATGTACTCACTCATAGAAGAGACTTGTCGCACCTATAAGTTTCGCCTCCTCAGGGTCTAGTCCTCTAGCGCTTTGGTCTACCTTATATTTATCTCTCTTTGACTTCCCCTTCGGTGTCTAGTGATTGAGTTCTTACAACGTACTTTGGTCATACGATTAGCTCCTAACACTCGCACACTGGGGGGAAATTTGTTACACCATTTTTTGGTCATCTAACCTATTACTAGTAGATGGACCTAAGTACACCATGTAAGACCAATTTTACCCTAAGTAAAATTGCTTTGGCTATGAAAAATAACTTAGTAAAAAAACCTTTAGTAAGTTGTTTATGGTCTAAACAGGAAACCCCATGAGGACATATTAATTAAATCTACATTTGTTTGATTTTCCTCAAGGAATAATTAGTTAAACATCAGTTTAATTAATATTCCTGGTTATATTAAACCCAAAAGAGGAAAATTAATCAGATAAATTATTATTTATCTTATTATTTTATAGGAGTAATTATTTAAACCTTATTTAAATAATATTCCTTGTTAAATTTGACTAAATCATTCATTAATAATTAAATAAATCATTATTTATTTGATTATTACTCAACCACATCCTTAAAATAATAAATAAATCATTTATTTATTTATTATTTACAAACAAAGGGATTTGACCCAAGTCCAATTCCTTTTCCATCCAACAAATATAATAAAATATTCCATAAAATTTGGATCTTGATTTGGTTAATAATATTTTAATTATGCACCAATATCTAGACTAACTCAATATTTTGTTATAAATGCAAGGGTTTCTCCATTCATTCATCACCTTTTGTTACCTAAAGATCACTCACGATCTATACTTTTCGTCTGACTTTGATCCACCATCATTGTCATATTTTTCTACCTTTTGCTTGTGAGCTCCCTTTGAGTTCCAGTTTTTTCTGGGTTTTCTACACCATCAAGAGAGAGGAATTTTAAATCCGAAGTGATGAGGTCTTACAAGAACCCATCCCATTGAGGAGAATTGGTAACATCCTTCTATGTTTTCCTCCAAATTTCCCTTAATATAAAATTCATTCAACATATTCTTGTCTTGTCTATTGGATGCACGGATTAAATCTTGTTTTTATTTACTGTTTAATGTCTTTTAATGCATAGATCTAGATTTTCGCAGCACTGTCTTGATCACCTAATTGCAAGTCTAAAGATATTGGCCGCCATCTTTGTTGTTAAGGCTGTTTGTTATGCACAGCTAAAGTGGTCTTTTTTCGTACACTTGAAATTAATATTCATACTAACAGTGTTCATTAAATGCTCGGGAACTTCATATGCTATATTGTTGTGATAGGCCATTTTGTCACATCTAATCAGTCGGCCTACAAACTAGATCAATCAACATCCTTTGATCCCTTATCGTCATACTTGCACAAAGCCCTAAGCATGTCGCTTCCTAATCCATGAGCTTCTGCCTAAAACTGCTTCATTTCAGTCATTTTAAGGACCAACGCACCCTACATAACTGAGAAAATGCATTTCAATGCAGTATCTCCTTCTTTCATTGTGCTATGCAATGCACCCTACATAACTATGAGGGTGTGATGATTCTAGAAAATCAGGATAAACAAAAATATTTCTGAAGATTCGAGAGGTTATTTCAACCATTTACCTTGGATCAACATTTGAATAAAATATAATTACACCTTGGAGAAATCACCATCTCATCCCTTGAGCTCATCCTCCCATGAATTTTGGATATCAACCCTATATTGGTAAATGGATAAGAATGTCTAAACTACCTCCCTTTCCTATATATTTACCGCATTCCACAAGCACTTGGTTGGTTGTTGTGGGCTTTTTGAGAGTGACTCTACCCTTATGTTGCTAAGGTGAGAGGTTAACATTCCATGCATTTAGGGTGATTGGAGGTGCATATTTTGATAAAGAAAGGACAAGTTAAAAACTTAGAGGAACTCTTCTACAATATCAACACACATTTTTGGTTGTAATCTCCTTCCATTTATATTAATGAAAATACTTTTTTTTTTTTCATATATTTGATTTATTTTTTTCATGTATTTTCAATACCATGTTGATCTATTGAATAGAGTACTTATATGATATTGCATATATCTCGTAGTTTCTTAGCTTTTGTTATCTAACTATGAAGGTTCTTATTTTGGAAATTAGAGCTGGAATTAGAGCTTTCAAGCTGAAGAAGGAGCGAAGCATGCGACGAATTCTAGGTAGGCTTCATTCCATCATCTATTTACCTTAAGGAAAGCATTGGGTTCCTTGTCTCTCTATTGTTCAAGGTTTGCCATCGAACCTATGGGATATACTTTTTTCTGCAATCGTAAATCCTACATAACAAATTGGAGATCATATTGTGGATGGTGTATTCCTTTGGTAGTATTCCTTGTCCATTTTGTTCGATTACCTCTTTCATATACATTTTCTTCTTTGATCAGTCAAGAAGATACCTAGGAAGTGATTTCATTGAGCCTTTTTTGCAATTTTTGTGTCATTGTTTTCACCTATTCCCTACACTAGATATCTTTCATCAAAAATTAAAAGAGTTCTTTTTTTCATATTAGTTGCATCATATGTGTGTTCAAGTGACATCAAGTTTTAAGCCTTGAAACTGAATCATAATTCAATACCAACTCCAAAATTCATCTCAATTAACCTAAGGAAAATTTGAAATTTAACGACACACATAGAGGTCTAGGCTAGAGACGTGTCCCATCATCTTTAAACGTATGTATTTTCGTTTCTTGTCAACATCGCATCCCGGTGGTGATATCATGTTCTATGTATGTGAGTTTATAGTGTCTTTCTTCACGTAAATTTGGTTATATTGGAAGTTGCTGCACACATGTAAAGTATAAGGGAACACTCTCATCAAACGGTTCACTACAAGGAAAATACCCTCTAGTGGATGTTTTTGAAGAACCCCTTATAAAAATACCCCATACATCCATTTCTAGCGGAGGTTACTAGAGGAGGTTAGCAGGCAGAGGTGTTTGCAGATGTATTTTGTACGGTGCACTTATCACTTTAAAATTCACCGGTGCATTCAACACGAGAAAGCATCGGTGCGCCCAAAACATTTGCACACCAGACACCATGCACTCCGTACACACCCTCTCGGTGCATTTCCTTTTTGTAGTGCACCGGGCCTTTAAAAATCATCCACACCAGTGCCTCATAAAAAGTGCGCGGGAAACAAAATCGTCTGGTGCGGAATGAAGAAAACGCACCGGTGCTCCCATAAAACCTGCGCATCGGAACGGGGTTAGATAAAAAAAAATTACGACAAAAAAACCAAACAAAAAATTGGCATACTCGACACCGTGTGCTCTGTACACACCCGCCTGGTGCTTGACATAGAATCTACACCAATGCCTCAGGAAAAGCGCGCGAAAATAGAAACGACATGGAGCAGAATGAAGAAAACACACTAGGGCGCCCATAAACTCGGTGCACCAGAACGGGATTAAATAAAAAAAATTACAGCCAAAAAATTGAACAAAACATTAGCACACCGGACACCATGCGCTCCATACACACCTTTTTGATTTGTTTTATTAATCTATAACCCTAAGGTGTTACAGAGCATCCACACCGGTGCCTCATAAAAAGCACGCAAAAATAGAAACTTCCTGGCGTGGAATGATGAAAATGCATCGGTGCGTTCATAGAATCCAACGCACCGGAAGGGAGTTGAATAAAAAAAATTAGGGCCAAAAAATTGCACAAAACATTGGCACACCGGACGCTGTGCGCTCTATACATACCCTTCTGGTGAATTATATTACTGTTGCACGTTGGTGCTTTATAGACTGTTCGCACCGATGCCTCATAAAAGGTGTGCGAAAACAGAAACCCCCCATGTGGGCTGAAGCAAATGCACCCGTGTGCCTATAAAATCCTGCGCACCAGAACATGGTTAAATAAAATAAAAAATTATGGTAAAAAAACCACATTTTTCACTTTTATCAATGCTACAGAGCTCTTAAGCACCGGTGCAATTTATCCTTGTGTGAGCCGCCCTGACATCGGTGCTCCCATTGCACTCATTGCACGCACTGCTGTTGTGGAGTACCCACCAATATCCAGCTTGAATTTTTCAAAACGGTGAAGAAATTTTATTTCAAAAATTCTGCAGCCAATATGCCTCCTCGATGAGAAAATGTATAGGTATTTTTCTTTTTTTTCCATAATTAAACCTTCTAGCGGATTAGAATTTTAAATAACCTTAAAATTAACCATTTAAAAGGAAATTTTTTTATTTTATTTTTATTTTATTTTATTTTATTTATTTATTTATTTATTTATTTTTTTGCACGGTGCGCTTGAGCCATTTGAATCGCACCAGTTGGTGGTGTTGCTTGTAAATTTACAGGCCGCATCGCCATCGATGCTAACGGTATCCGCACCAATTCCAAGGTGGTACCGCTAAGCGCATCTTGTTATTTAAAATAAAAATAAAAAATTATGGTGCGGTCGTTTACCTGGCTGCACCATTGACAATGTGGAATAGCAAAAACATAGTGCATTGACTAAATGTTCCACCTCGGTGCTGATAATTTTATCCACGCATCGTGTTGCCACTATTCCACATTGTCAATGATGCAGCCTAGTAAACCGGTGCTTATGGTATCTGCACCGGTTCCGGGGCAATACCGAAGGCGCAACATGTTATTTTCATTTTTTTTTAAAACTGTAGTGTGGTCTGTTATCCGACTGCACTGTTGACCTAGTTGAATAGCTGTAACACAGTGTGTTGACTAAAATCGCAGCACTGGGTGGCTATTTTTTTCAATTCACGACTTTCCATATGTCACTTGGGTCAATGGTGCGGCCTTATAAAAAGCCACACTGTTCACTATGTCACGATGGCAGGAGGTCAGTCTCCTGACTTAACTATACACCCCTGGGTGTAGAGTTTCATCAGCACACCACCCTACTAACATCGTACATAGTCAATGGTGTGCTATAAATTATTTTGTAGCACCGTCATCAAGGAGATTAATACTATTAGGTGCACCGAGGCTGGTGCACTCCATAGAAAGGCACACCAGTACCAGTGCGTGACTATGTTTTCGGCGCACTGACTGTTTTTTATTTTGTTTTCAAAAAAAAATTATATATGTATATTTCTAAATACATGTGTTACTTAATGAAAAAAAATTGTTTAATATGTCAATCATTCAAAGACGTGAAAGGAGAGAAGAGGGGGAACAACAACAACAACATGCGGAGCAATATAATAGGGTTCACCTGTGGGAGGCAAAATAGAGGGAGAGAGATGTGTACCCTTGCCCTATTACAACAGCTATGTAGAGGCTCCTAAGGCAGGTAGGCCTCCTCAAGTTCTATGAGGAGGCTACTTCCCTAAAGGGCCATAATTTGTTTTTGAGACATCTTATCCGAAGGTGGAATACCTAGCAACAGGCTTTCCAGGTTGGTATCAACCATCGGTACACGACCACTTAGGAGGATATATACTTCATTATAGGGCTATCGAGGAGAGGGGTGGATTTTCCCTCATTCCCAGAGATTACAGTTGGATATGCAGTAGGGAGTCAGTTAGTTTACTCGTAGAGATACATTGGATAAAATGTATTGTCTCCTATAGAGTTTCGGGTTACTTGTGGTCAGTTACGTATTGGTGCATTTGGTAGGGAGGAGGTGTAGTGTCTCTTACTTATCATTTCGACCATTTCGCACAACACCAGTGATGGGCAACACATTATTTGTCTGCTTCTATATTATTTTGATTCTTTAGTACAAGATCCACGACTTGTTAGGTGGTTTTCCATTTTTTTGCAGTAGTTCTGTACAGCCTTAGGTAGATGTCGTGCTCATGCACAAGGGAGGGTGAACTTTTCTTTTTCTTCAACGCTTTTTTTTTTTTTTTTTGAGAGGTTTCCAGAGACGAGGCTTAATTTTCCTCGGTAGCCTCATAGGACAAAATTTGACGTACGTATGCACATGTGGGGTCAGATGATTCCCAAGAGGGGTGACACTAAGTTCTTCATGAGGATATCGCAGGATGCACTGGAGTTGCTAGCCAGTGTTGATGAGCATCCCTTCATTATGGTCCCATGTCCTTATGCGGGTTTGGATTGGCGATGGTGTGCCAACATCCTCTTCATAGCTGACGAGCCGCCAGACGATAGAGGTAATATTATTGTTTTATATATTTAAAGTTATTAAAGCATGTTCTTTAAATTATTTTAATGAAATTGTGTAATGAAATTTTCTAATTATCATTTGGTACTTGTATATATTTTGCATACACTGGCTCTTTTGATGGCGAGGATATGCCAGCACCAGTACCCCATGATCCAGATCTGGATCCAACTGATGATGATCAGGGCATGGTAGATGCCAAGGATCATCAGGATTCCGATGCTAGGCCCAGTCGACATGATGCTAGATACCGGATGGAGTTGGGTGACCAACTCAGTGCATTGATTGTTGAGGCGGGCATCAGGCCCACTCATTACAAAGACATCGAGGCAAATGATAGGCTATTATAGATGTGGAGAGGCATGCCGTGTGACATGTACAACCTGTTGCAGCATGTCTTAGGAGTTATGAAAGCTTTTACATGACTAGCGAGGACTTTTGAACGTTATAGGCGTGGTCATGACGTAGCAGGTGATGGACAGTCCACGAGCAACGACTCTTTATCTCATGATCGTTCACCTCACACCGCATCAGATGAGCATGAGCCTCCACTAGCATCTAGCAACAGTCATCATGGAGATGAGGCTAGACCATCGGCCACGTCCAGTTAGCAGCCTGCAGCATCCATCAGTACTCATGATCATGAGCAGGCTAGACCAATGACCATTGAGGCTGCACCATTGACTTAGTAGGCCTCCACTAGTACTAATATTGATGTTTTACTACCACTAGCTGATCCATGACATTTATATTACAGTTTTATATTTTTAACATTATTCAGTTATATATATATATACATGGTCCATGTATTTTATGTTCATGTTGCAGTTGTACTTAATTTACATGTTGGTGATCATCATGATGTGTATATTGTTAGGTCATGTTAGATATGTATATTTGATGTTTGTGTTGTGATGAATATGTTAATATATAATGTTAATTGTGTTTTGTTAGATGATCATGATCACGATGATGTTAGCAATTTTGAACGTGTTTTTTAGTCAAATATGATGTTTGTATGATGGTTATCATGAACATGATGTTTATTAATTAATTTAATACTAAATGATCATGATATTGTAAAATTGTAATATTTGTAATTCTAATTGTATGTAAAATTATAAAATTGTAATTGTAATGGTATATATGTAAATTTGTAAAATTGTAATGGTAATTGTAATTTTTTAATTTGTAAAATTGTAATTGTATATATGTAAAATTGTAAAATTGTAGTTGTAATTGTAATTGTACATGAAATTGTAAAATTGTAATTGTAATTCTAATTCTAATTCTAATTGTAATGTAAGTTATTTGTAAAATTTTAATTGTATTACTGTGAATTGATTGTAATTGTGAAATTTTAATTGTATGCAAAATTCTAAAATTGTAATTTTAATTGTATGTGAAATTGTAAAATTGTAACTGTGATTCTAATTCTAATTCTAATTTTAATTGTAATTGTGTGTAAAATATTTGTAAAATTTTAATTGTATTAATGTGAAATGAATTTATTAAAAATTTTAAATTTGTAAATTTGTAAATTTTAAATAATTGTAAAATAATAGATCTAGAATAATATGATTTATTGTAACATAATAATGTTTAGAAAATAATGCAAGTAAATTCATGTACTTTAGAACTATCATTATTTTATTATGATATTAGATACAAAAAAAAGAACTAATTTATACTGTACACCATATTTTTTGAGATCAACATAATTGCAAATAATTATCAAGTGAATTATTGATTTTAACATCAACACAATGCAAATTACAAATTAATTCAAAATAATTATTATAATTTTTTGAAAACCCATCTTAAAAAGTATAAATATTTATGAAATAACACATGTACCATATCAATCTCGGTTCTCATGATCACCCTAATTATCTCTAAGCTCACATGGCATGATAAAACTATTGTTCTCAAAAATATGTTTTGATCTAGGGTCATGTGTCAATACAAACCACCAATCCCTATCCAACACATCTGGGTAAAAAAACACCTAGTTGTAGTGTTTACGGAAAACATAGGGCTCCTTAGCTTCATCCCACATCTTTCTAGAGTTGATACATATTAGCCTACTATCACAATCTTCCTTTACATTATTCTGATCAAAGGTGTCCCACCACTTGCACCTAAAAATAACACATTGGAAAGGAGAGAAATCCACTTCAATGATCTCTTGTATCTTTCTGACTTAACCTAACGTCCCTCATACTAGGTTTTGATCACGGTGGCTAGATAGAATAGATTGATCGAACTCCACTTCCACTCCACAGTCTTCTGTGATGTTTCCAGCATCAGCACTTTATGTTCAGAAATGGTGTCCATATGCCCACATAGATGGGACCAAATGCACCTATTATAAAAAAGTTAAAAAAATCATAGTGTCATGTGTCTTATAATAACCCAACAGTTAAAATATGAAATGTAGATGTCTTAGTATAAGTTTCAAATTTATATATAAATTAAAAATATTATTACCGAGTTACTGCACCCTATCCCTACGTTTAGCGCATCCTCTTCAGCATGCGGGTAACGACCGATAGCACCGTATTTCTCTCTGACTTGGTCAACAACCCAACTGTTGGGGCATATTTTTGGCATATTTTCTTTTAAATGATCAGGATAAGGCACACTTCTACCATTCAACCGTCTAAATTCTTTCCTATCACTATCCCATTTCATCCTATTTTGTTCATATAATGCGACCCACAATTGTGTCACTTTAGAATTATAAAGAACGAATTTATTTATTGCTTCAATTTCTGCATTTGCTGATGAAATCAAACCAACATTATATAGTACTTAGAGATCAAAATATAAATTATATCGAAGTTCAATATGAATATTAATTACTTTTTGTAAATTTGAAAAATTATAATTCGCTTACTCTTTATCAAGCACTTTTTTCCACTCGTTTGGAGCAACTCCCCTTCTCCTTTTCCTTCATCCCTTTCATCATCCCAAATCACTGCATCTGGTCTATTTTCAATCTGCTTGATGTACTCATTGGCATAATAGAAAGACTCATAGGATATGTACCCCTCTGCCATAGACCCCTCAGGTTTTGCCCTTTGTCGAACAAAACCTTTCAATTTCTTCATGTACCTCTCTAAGAAGAGCATCCAATGACATGAAACCACCCTAACTAATTAAACCTTATCTACTAGGTGGATTAGAAGATGAACCTATAAGTCCATAAAACTCGTTGATAGTTACTTCTCAAACATACAAACAATCTCAAATATCTCTTGATGCCACCATGGAATGCTAGCCACATGAATCTCCTTTGACATGATCCAACATACAAATGTAGATAATTTAGATATGGCATGTCCTAGGTCTTGAGGGAATTCAAGTTTCACACACCCATGCATGAAAAATGGATAATGACACTGCAAAGTTATAAACACATGCAATAATATACAAAATTAGTTATTTTTTATGATCCCCACATGGGATAAAATTTATTAATATAAAAAATAATAAAATCATTCTTTTGACATTATACATACTCTTATAAGATTCAAATGGTCATGTGATTTCAACCCTGACAAATGGTAATCCATGGTGAAGTAGCACCATAGTGAAGACCCGTATGAAGTTGGCACCCTCACATCCATTATAACTTCCTTTGCCAAAGATATGTCATATTTTTTTTAAACCATGGGACATCACCTTCTTTAAAAAACCATGCGTTAGAGGGACCAATGCTTGCCTCTGATCCCGTACTTTCTAATCATCTTGCCCAATGTTTCTTTTTAGTTTTTGAAGTAATAAGATCTTTCCTAATAGCCAATGTTTCAGTTTGTTTCGATGATATGTGCCTCCATAAAGAAGATGAAACATTTTTAAATATATGCATGGGATCTAATAAGTGGGAAATATTAAGATGCTCCCAATATGGGAGGTCATAAAATATAGATTTCATTTTCATCCCAATGGGAAATTTCTCAACATAGATGTCGAAGAAATTTGGATCATCGAACATAGGCTCCCCATTTGAATCGAACATATCTATGAACTCCTTCTCCTTATCTCTCTCATATTCTATAATCCATTCAGCGAGAGTCATTATTGGAGGCCTTTGGGTTCTCTCTCATTTACCATTGAAAGCGGATGCTGCTCTTCTGTAAGTGTCTTCTTCTGGTAGGAATACCCTGGAGCAATCATACACTGGCTTTCGTAGGTCCTTGGACCATCTAGCTTTCAGAGAAGGTCCACAACATTTACATCCAAAATACCCTTTTGTTACAAGACCTTGGAGATTATATTTGTATAAATTAATTAATATGCATGGTACATTAAAGAATATCATGAATATTAGAACAAATATTACAACTAATTAAATAAATAATACATGAAAGAATATTGTTACGTATATAAACAAATCAATAAATTAAACATGTAATTTACGAGAGAAAACTCCTAAGCCTGGATAATCATGTATTGTGTAAGCACATATGCCATACAATGTAAACCTCCTCTCTGTTGTGATGGGGCTTGATACATTGTATACATTTATCCCATCCCATAATTCCTTCAATTCATCTACCAGTGGTTGTAGGTAGACATCCATATTCTTCACTTGTCTTCTACCAGGGACTATGAGAGCCAACATAAGATGTTCATTCTTCACAGAAAACCATGGGGGGGTATTGTTACTGATCACTACTATAGGCCAAACATAATAGTTGGTTTTTTGGAGAGAATATGGGTTGACGCCATCCATGGCTATGCTGAGTCGTAGACTTCGTACTTCATCCTTAAATTTTTCAAGTCATGTATCCTCTATATTCTTAATGGCTTTTGAATCAATTGGGATTCAAATAACTCCCAATTCATTTCTGTTTGAGGCATGCCATCCCTGCAACATAGCTAATTCTTTACAAAGAAAGAGCCTTTGAATCCTTGGGATTATAGGCATGTGCGTCAATATCTTAAAAGGAGGACCAGTACGTGATTTACCCTTTTTTTTTATTTATCATACCTCTCATGCCCACTTTTCAGACACATATCTTTGTCTGCATATTCTCCACTATATAGAATACAATCATTTGGACATGCATGATATGATATGTATTGAACACCCAACATTTTCAACAATTTCTTCGCCTCTTCCCAGCTATTGGGCAAGACATTATCACTTGGAAGAACCTTATCTTTGAATAAACTGTAGTTGGTGATCATGGAAAAATATATTAATAAATGTACATTAATGTCAATATAATTATTAACATTCATAAAATTTACCATTTGTAATGTTAATTGTAGTGTACTGATTATATTTCAAATTTATATAAGGGAGTAATTTATGGTAACTTACCTCAAAAGTTCCAAGAAACATGAATTTGGCAAGCAAAACTTTGCTTCCAAGTTATATAGTAACATTTTTGTCCCCAAATGGGTAGACTTTGACTGACCGCCAGGTCAAAAGAGAGGGGCGGTGGAACAAAATTTAAGGCTTTCGAAAAAGGTGTCAACGATATGAGCATCGTCCCCTAGCTGATCATCATTTTGGAATGAATCTAACAACATTGTCTCTATGGAAGTCGTATCCCTTAAGTAATCATCCATACAAACCTCTATTTGATTGCCTCCATTGCGAGCTTGTGAAGAACTACTATTGTTGTATTCATTTCTAATTAGTGAATCTAGACGTAGCAGGAATTGAATCGGTGGTTGATTCAACCATTCTTGGTATCGTTCCTCTCCGATTTCTTCTCTTAATTTAGTCTTCTCTCAATTTGACATTGTCGTGGTGTGCAACAGAAGATGGTAGGTAGGTCGTTTATCATCACTAGAATCCTAATAATTAAAAAAAAAATTGAGCATGATTAGTACAAAATATATGATATCAATTAGTAACCACGTTGATAATATTGCATGATTATAAATTGGTTTGACGTTGAAATAATTACATAATAACCAATATATATACCGAACAATTATAATTATAATTACCATCATTGTCTCACGATTGTGGCTAGAAGATGTAATATTGTTACAATTGGCAGGGTGAAGCGGCTATCCGTTTTCATCTACAAAATGCGCCTTACGGTATGTAGCTCTTGATAAGAACTTTCGGTGTTGTGGAGGAGTTTGAATATTTTTTTATCTGAACTCGATGTTGAATCTGCATGAACCTGCAAATTTGTATACATTATAAATTTAATTAAGTTGTGCACGATTGACTGCATGTTTAAAAAACATAAATTCAATTAGATAGTGAAAATATAAAACAAATATGAAGTAAATATTATGTCTCCAGATGGGTAGGGAGAACTTCGTGATCGAATTTGAGAAATATTATGTAACGAGCTGGATTTTGAAAAATTGTCCATTTCATATAATATATGATATTTTCTCCCAGCATTTCAGCAAAACAACAATAAATTTTGGTGCACAAACCTAAATGTAATTTCGGTGCGTAATGTACAGATAACTGCATCGGTGCATTTTTGGTATTGCACATTGGTGTTGTTTCATAACCTGATGCACCGATTCGGTTCAATTAAGGGATGCATCGGTAATGAATAACCACAAATTAAAAAGGCACAACCCTATTTTATTTAAGTGAAAAAAAAAAAGGTAAATTGAAAAATGGGCAGAAAAATATTTTTGAAAATCTAATTTCATAAAACATTTCTTTAAATACTAAACACTTTTCATTATTTCACTATTTTTGCAAAATATTTCAGCCAAAGATTTGCAGGATACATATCCGGAGCAAACAAAGCATGAGAGCACTATGGAGCAGGGAAATACATTTGAAGAGAAGTATTCAGACAATCAGAATTCCAAACCTCTGGTGATTCAAACCTTGTACCATATAATTTCAAACGATGTGAGTAAAGTTTATTGTTTTTATTTACTTTTTTTCTGCAGTTTTCTATGTGTAGTAAAAGAAGAAATCAAAGTTTATTGTTTTTTTAAACTTATTTCTATAGTTCTTTTATGCAGTAAAAGAACAAAGTCAAAGTTTATTTTTTTATTTACTTTTTATATGGTTTTTTTTACCTTTTCTACAGTTTTCAGAAACAAAATAAAATAAAAAATCCATTTTTAGAAACAAAAAGCCTAGATTCTTTTTGTTTCTGCCCTTTCTTCTCCCTCTTTCTGTAATTTCAGAATTAGGGCTTTTCAATTTAGATTTATAAGGTTTTTATAGTCATAAGACATCCAACCCATGGGACAAATTCCATAGTTGGATCCCAATCCATGTTGGCCCTTACGTGAATTTAAAAAAAAAAAATAGATTTTTTTCCTCAGTGCACCTTGTGTAACATAGCGCACTGGTGCGCTCTGTTATACCAGCGCACCATGAAAGTATAGTGATAAAAAATTAAAAAAATAAAAAATGTTTTTATCAGTGCGCCATATGTAACATATGGCACCAATGCACTATTTCATTATGGTGCACCACAAACGTGTTGTTTCACAAAAAAAAAAAAACCATTTTAGAAACAAAACCTCCATTCTTTTTGTTTCTACCCTTTCTTCTCCCTCTTTCTGTGCTTTCAGAATTAGGGCTTTTAAATTTATATTTATAGGGTTTTTATTGCTAAATATAACCCTAATACACCCAACCCATGGGATGATTTGCATAGTCGGATCCCAATCCATGTCGGCCCTTGCGTAAATTAAAAATATATATATTTTTTCTCAGTGCTCCCTATGTACCTAATCGCATCGGTGCGCTCTATTATCCCAGTGTCACGTGTAATTACTGTGATAAAAAAATAAAAATAAAAAATAAAATATTTTTCTCCATGCACCATTTGTAAAATATGCAATCGGTGCGCTATTTCATTATGGCGCCACGAACGTTCTGTTTCGAAAAAAAAAAAAAAAATACAAACCTTACATTTTTTTTTGTTTCTTCCCTTTCCTCTCCCTCTATCTATGATTTTAGAATTATGGATTTTAAATTTAGATTTATAGGGTTTTTATTGCTAAATATAGGCCTAAGACATCCAATCGATGGGATGATTAGCATAGTCAGATCCCAATCCATGTCGGCCCTCGTGTGAATTAAAAAAAAAAAAAAGATTTTTTTTTTATCGGTGCGCCCGGTGTAACCTAGCGCATTAGTGCTCTCTATTGTATAAGCGCACCGCATAAGTAATGTGATAAAAAATTAATAAACAAATTTTTTTATCGGTGCACCATATGTAAAATATGGCACTGGCTTATGCTAAAAAACTAACACTGAACTATTTTTATTATTTTATCATGGTTAACCGATGCAATGATTGACATGTAATGCACCAGTGCTCCTTGTTGAAATAGAGCACCGTACGGTCTATTATACTATTTGTGCGGTGTGTTAATAATACTCCCACGCATTGACGTCAATGTACAAATCATGAAAGGCGCACTGGTTTCTTGAGATTTTTTTTTCTACTTGAAAATTTGACAATTTATTTATAAATATATTAATGAATGATATGGTACATGTTTGAGATTGATAAATAAATGACTGAAAAGAGATCAAGTAACAAAAATACTGATAACACATCAAGAAAAGTAAAAAAGGCAAGTTCTTTGTAAATTATTTACAAAAAATATTATTTTTGAACTATATGTAAGTTTAACTAATATGTATTATTTACTGTGTATCATGCAATGCCACAAAATGACAAAGCTCAATAATATTATTTCTGATCTAGGACCAGAAAAGCATAAAATATTGATGGAAAAATTGCAAAAGGATGAATCAGGGGAATGAAAGAATACTATCGATCCAATATGAGTTTCTTTTTTTAGTTTTCATTAATAATATAATTAGAATTATTAGATAACATGTATCAAACAATCTATTAATTTTCATCTGTTTAATGTTCTAGAGGGACCAACAACTCAAGAAATGAATGTTGTTCTAAGAAAAAACAAATAGAACATGCAAATGAAAATGAATTGCTCCTTAGCTCATCCGGAGTGGTGTTGGAGGTTAACGAAAGCGGGAAAAACTTTTACAAAAGTTTGAGGGATCTAGTGGAATGATTGCATAGACATTCTTTCTACTTACAATACAAAATCCAATCTAATGATTCCAAGAACCAAATTTGATCTAAACTACAAGAAGAGTTTCCAGAGAATTGGTCATTGAGAGATGTCAGACTTTTGATAGAAAAAACGTACAAAAACAAAAAAGAAGGAATGGAAAAGTAATATTCGTTTAAATGTTTGTCTAGAATTATTTATAAATATCACTTTTTTTATACTTACTTTTCATATATCAATAAAAAAATTAAATAGTTTATTTTCATGTTACATTTTCAGGAAGATTATGAAAATCTCAAAAGATGAACGATCTGATATTAGAAATATGCCAATAGGAAAGTCCAAAAAGGTGTACAAGGAGATGGTCAAAAAATGGACAAAATTGCATCATGGGAGGAGCCATCTCAACAACAACGTGCTTCAAATGTAATATGCAATCATTGAATTTTTCGATCATTAGATACAATAAATAAACAATTTAGCATTAAGTATTATTTTTCTAGTATTTTCTTACAGAAAATAATAGAAAATGGAACCAATTCAACACATAAAACAAGACGACAAGGAAGAAAAGGATTGATATCTAAGTTTGTTAGTAATTGTTACTTCCTTATAACAACTTAAATAGATTTCATTTTTGTATTTTTTAAGTTGGTTTACAAAAATCATCTTTAAATGTCTTCAAACAGGTGCTAACATACAAATAAGAAGCATCAGAGGAATTAATTGAAATTGAGTTAAATATGGATTGTGACTATATGTTGGCATATCATAACTTAATTGTGGAATTTGTAAACATCTATCGATCTTGTTTTACTTAGCTCCGTCTATAATTAATAGAAAAAATAAATATTTTATATTAAATCTATGATTTGTTATGGGGTATAAAACTTGCAGGAAAAAAAAGTATGGAACTATTCCAACAGATCAAATCTTGAAAGATGGCATGTTACATGGTTTTCAAAGAATGTGTATAGTCTATGAGTCAATTTTTGCATTGGTACGTCATTTCTTTTCAATTTACATTGATGTATATTATTTAATATTTCAATTTTCATTATTCTCACCAATGTATATACAGTCATTATAGTATATTTTTATCTTTGTAGATGGAAGGTGAAGAAGAAGAAAACAATCAACACCATGAACAAAACATTCCTGAAAATAACCCAAGTCATGGAAGTAGTTCTAGCAGTGACAACAGTTCAAGCGAAGAACGATGATCACTATGTTTGGATATCAAAGCAAGGCGTTGTATTTTTTGAAATATGTTTGTGAAATCAAACATTTTCTTTAATGTAATGAACATAGTGTCGCAATGGAAAGATAAATGGATACCAATTACTGTCCCATTTTGTATGACGAAGAATGTCTTATATATATATATATATATATATATATAATAAAATATTTTTTAATTTATTCTATTGCATCCTCCATTGTCATTATCAAATGCACTAATAAAAATTTAATTCATATGAATATTGTTATAAGATATATATGTGTCAACTTTTGATTAATAATGAATTTAAACCAATCACAATAATTGCACTGTCACAGGTTGATGTTTCTAAAAAATAAAAAATGAAAACTAGTGCGTGTATTCTTACACCGGTGCGTTTGTATTCTTAAGTGCACTAGTGCATTTTTACGACCTATAGGCACCGTACAAATACCAAAACCAATTAAAAATATCAAAGTGTTTGTGCAGTATGACACACCGATGTGTTTATGTCAATATATGCACCAGTGCCATTTTACGACCTATGTGCACTGGGGTGTTTTTGTTTCTATACACACCGATGCATTTGTACGACCTATAGGCACCACACGAATACCGATACCACTTATAAATCTTGGTGCATTTGTGTAATAATACGCACCAGGGTGTTTAAGTGTCTATACAAACCGGTGCATTTGTACGACCTATGGGCACCACGCGAATACCAATACCAATTATAAATCTCGGTGCATTTGTGTGATACTCTGCACCAGTGCATTTCTATAAGTCTATGCACCGGCACATTGATACGACCTATGGGCACTACTCAAATCCCAAGACCAATTAGAACGGCCTCGTGTGTTGTATCACCAACATTATGCATGGTGCTGTTGTATACCTTAAAAGCCCAATGCATTCTCCTTCATCCACCCCGTGGCTCCGGCTATAGGTATGCATTGGTGCATTAAATCCTGATTAGCGCACCGATGAAAAAAACATCGGTAATTACCTCTAGCCACCCATTTTTTTTTAGTTGTGTTGAATTTCCGTTAAAAGATCCACCGAAACCTCTGTAACCATAAACGGATGTTGTAGAAAATGTTTTTTTTTACAATTTTGGCCAATTTTATAACACTAAAAACCTCCTTTATAACACTAAAACCTCCTTTATAGCCTCTGCTAGAGGGTCTTTTCCTTGTAGTGGTTATGCATTAGACATCACTACTACGAACTGCACTCCCACGTACAATTAAGTATATTTTTGGAGTCCCCTATAGGTTGTTATCCATTCATAGGTAACCAAGTCTTCCTCCTTGTATACCGTGATACACCGAACACAACATACAGGGATATTTCCTACACGTACGTTAATTCCTTGGTCTGCCAAGGTGTATATTTAAGTTCACGGTTACTTGGTAAACCCTTTTTCCTACTTACCCCTCTTTGTTTTTATATCGTGTATTCAATTTATAAAATCAATTAATTGACCACATAATAACATCCTCTTATTGGAACCAATCCTTAGTATATATTAGGTTGAGACTAATGGAAACAATTCCCAAATACACCAATCAAGGAAACTCCTCTCACAAGAATGCTAGTTGGTTTCCTAATTTAATAAATATTTGTGCTCCTTACATTACAACCTTGTCCCTTCCTATTGTTAGGGTCTCGTGATTTGGCTGATTGGCAAGGCAAATGACAGTGTAACATCAAACCAGTCTTTGGAGCCCAAGAGCCTAGCCTTCCTAGACACAGAGAGGGCTCTCTCTATTTCTGTAAGGGATATCTGTGTGTTCATTTATTGTGTTCTTGATTTTAGGCTAGTTATGAAGTAGGTTTTTGGTTTTGGTTTTTGGGGTGTGAGGGATGAACTGATCAAAGACTAAGATAGATAAAAATAATTCAGATCAACTGGGCTATGGGGTCGAAAAGGTCAAGAAAGCTTTCAGATGGTGATACAAGGTTGCTGAAGGGCCGATTTGATTCGAGGTAAAATGGATCTTTGGGTAAAATGGAGTGAGATGGACATTAAACTTGTGAAGAACAAAGGATTTCAAACATAAATAGTTTAATAGCTGACATAAACATGGTAAGGCTAACCATTAATCATGAGAAATGTAACTATAAACTGATCAATGCATAGAAATAAACATTCAAGCCATGCATAGAGAGATATGACTCTCTAACTTTAGGAAATGGCTATCAGACTTTGGGGAAAAACATTTAATACAAACAAAAAACTAAAATCACTATGAGGAAACACCTAAGCATAGTATTTCAAGCTATTGGGCACTTTGAAGCAAGATTGCATAGTTTTAGGCAAAGGGCAAGATCAGTACAAGACCTCCTTGGTTCAACAAATGACAATCTAATCAATCAAAGAAAGGTTTCAGAGGTGGAGCTATGACTAGCCATGAGTAAGCAGGTCATACCGTGAATCATACTTAGCATGCATAAAAATATAAATGAAACAAGCAAACAATATTCTTCAGTTATCAAAGAGAAATCAAGGATTCTTTGATATGACTAAGAAGGAAGAAAACATAGAAGCTATAAAGAAACAAGAAATTTGAGGTGCCTCCAAGGGCATGTCTCAAATCTATTCTCTACTATCTTATAGCAAGAAAGAACATGGAATTATGAATGAAAAATAAGAAGCATAACAGAGAGGGACACTATACCATTTTACCAAGTCAAGGAATCCAACAACAGACCTCCTTCATCATCCAAAAACATTCAAGAAACTATCCAATGCATGAGACAAGTGTTTCTTCCAAGCTTGTATAACCATATATTTCTTCTATTCATCAAGTTCAGCCTTATTTACAATGAAAGCCTTTGGAATATATAGGCCAAAGTGAGGAAAACCTCCTAGTTCAACTTGCAATCTCATTGGCCTATCCAAAATATCTGATTTTTTCCTTGAGGCTTTGCAAAGCCCAAGGCACAAAATATCTAATAAAATATCTCAAAAATGCTAAAAAAGGAAAATATATTGACTTTTCATAACTAATCATGCCCAAAAATAGCTAAACTCACATTAGGAAAAGTCACTTTAGAACGGTTCATTTTTTACAAAAATACTTAAGAAATATATCAACAGAAAGTCCTCTGACTTGCCGACAACTTTTGGAGGCCTTCCCAATGTAGAAACGAGGTCCGTGATGGCTCGTTGGAAAGATATGAATGTATATTTTCTGAAAATTCTTATTTTACTCCAAACTGACCACCAAAATTTCATAAAAAATAGACCTGTGTGTAAAAACCAAAAAAATAGACCTTGCTGATAAACAGGGCAGAGTGTGGAAAAAGTGAGTGTTTTTCGCCATTTTGGGGGAGAAAATCATCTTCAATTGAGCTGAAAATCATTGCGTATATTCCCCTAAAATTATGGCATCCAATTATACCATTTTAATCCTTTGAGGATGCCCCAAAAAGAAATGGCGATGCCCATGAGTTTTAGCCAAAAACCCAAAAATGACAAAAAACCAAAACTTTTTGAAATTCACCCAATTTTGGCGAGCATGACCCTCAAGGGTTTTTAGCAGCATGCTGTGAAGATGAGGCCACAATTTGGAGCTTTGAGGTATCTTTCTTCAATTTTGGTGCCGGGCACCTCCTTTGAGCTTCCTTGAGTTTTTCCAGTGTGGCCTTCAATTTCCGCCAGGCGAACTAATTGAGCTTCTTATAGTGCCTGGTATCCTCCTTTGAAGGTCAAAATCTCTATTGGCCTTCTCCAACTTCTTTTCCAAGTTATCATTCACCCTCTCGAGCCATGCTTCTCGATTTTTCTCTATCTCTTGGGTGAACAAAGTAGTGAGAGGAATAGATTGGAGATGGGCAGCTTCTTCCTCCTTTTGTTTCTCAAGGGCTCTTTTGAGTCCCATGGTCCTTGGCCTCTTTCTTCTGGGCTGATTTTCATCTTCACTATCATTGAAATTTCCCATGAGTTCTTCCAATATAAATTGCACCTTGGAGGCCTTATTTTTGTATTTGATGGCCCGAGTCTCATATACCGCCATGTGGACACTCATTTGTTTATTTTGAATTTGCAAAAAGTGATTGAAGTTTCTAGCCCTCTCTAGATCTATCCTCAAAGCATCAATTTGGCTTTCTATATTGATCAAGAGAGTCTCTAGGATTCGGGCCTCATTGTCGCTTTCATCACTTTGGATTTGAATTATGTTAAAGTCTCTCTCATTTTCATGGTTGCTTTATTCTTTCTCCCTTCCCTTGCTTTTGGTGGCTCTCTTGCTCGTCCTCCTCTTGGGTAAACAACAATGGGCTACTTGGGAAATTTCCCCTTGCTTCGGAGGCCCTAGTAATGCTTGGAGTTATAGTTTTAGGTACCCTTTTCCTTGATGTCCGGGGCTTGGCCACTTTTGGAGAAGAAAACATGGCCCCTTGCCTAGAAGAGGTAGCTAGCACATGCTCTATTGGCTCTTTTCCCTTGTTACTTTCCTCATCATTCTTGCCACTGTTTCGAGTTTTTTCATGGTGTTGCTCTTCATTACTGTGCTTTATATCATCATTGTGTTTTTCTTCATGAGGCTTCCTTTACTCACTTTGCTGCACCTCTTCATCATGCTGTTGTTATTCATCATGTTGCTGCTCATCTTCATGCTGCTGCTCATCTTCATTTTGCTGCTCATCATCATTATCTTCTTCACCATGCTCTTATTCCCCTTGCTACCCTTCTTCATCATGTTGTTCCTCCTCTTCATCATGCTACTGTTCATCTTGCTCTTCCTCCCCTTGCTCATGCTCTTCTTCCTCATCATGCTCTTCTTCTTGTTCAATGGGAAATTTGAGCTTCTTGGGAATGGGCTTGCTTGAAGAAGGCGAAGGGTGGTGAGTGGAAGGTGAAAAAGATGTATGGAATGAAGCAACAGTGGCGAAAACCGGATGTGCAACGAAAGTGTCCCAAGAGATTTCCTTCTTCTCAAGCTGTTGAAGAATGACAACCTTGATGAGGGAATGATGGAAGAGGAAAGCTGACAGTTGAGAAGGAGGTTTTTTATGAACATTGGAGGTCATTTTCTCAATACTTCTATGCAGGAAAAAAAGGAGATTTAACAATTTGGCTCTTGTGAAATGCATGAGAAACCAGACATGGTAGGCATAGACCCGAGAGAATCTTCCTTAGCAAGTGAAATATTTCATGATTATCTTCATGAGGGGAGCATAACTTGTCAACAGATATGAGAAAGGAAATATGGATGGACATGTATCTCTATGCTCAGGCTTCAAAAATGGTTTGTATTGTTCTAAGTCCAGGTGGCTCTGTTTGAACCACTTCTCTCCGACATAAGGAATTTTGGTGGCCTTGGAAATGGATCTAGGAGAAAACTTGAAATCCAAGCCTACCAGCTGAAAGTGTTTCCCTTGAAATCTCAAAGCACAAAGATGTGTCAAAGGGGAATAACTTCTCACCTCCTGCACCCTTTGACAAAACTCTAGACATCCAACCTCATGAAAGTTAAAGAAGACTAATGGATGAGCATTTATCTCTTCAGTTGAAACAGGCTCAAACCTCATGTGAAGGCCACTTCTACTGTCTTGCCTAGGAGGCATCTTGTTTTGAATACTCTTTGCTGACTAACAAAAACAAATTGTCTCAAATGGTCCTTGAAATAGCTTCTCAAGAATACCTGTGTCCTCCTTATAAGTCACTGTTTTGTCCTCTTTTATGCCAAACAACAAGTATTTGTCAAAAAAAACATACTCAATCTTATCACTGTGCTTGGGAAAAGTCTTGAAAAGAGGTGTTTGTGGTTTCTCATTTGAACAAGGATATTTTGTGTTTTGACAGAAACAAGACACCCTTCCTCCAAACAATACTCTTCTGTTGTTCACTGGTTTCTATACAAAGGTAGACAAAACACCCTTGAGTTATCTTTAGAAACCTTTCAATCACAGACTTTGATTTGGACTATGGAGGCTGCACAAAGTTTTCTTTCTTACCATATAGAGAGGTCACTTTTAAAATGATAAGCTTTCACCTTATAAACATTTTTTTCACCTTTGATTTTGCAGACAGGGTTTGTTTTTGTTTTACCACTGTTAGGACACCTTACAACAACTTTAAACCTCTACAACTCTTCTCAACTGTCTAGTAATTAGTATATGGTTTATCACTTTGATTGAAGGCAGTTTAAGCCCTTTGAAACTGATAAAAACACACCCTACCTATTACTGTAACAATCTTTGGCAACCACAATAACAAACAACCCTGGTTTTTTACCAAACACTCCACTCTCCAATCACTGCTTTAGTCTTGGAAAAACATGGTATCAATACCCCTTTAGAATTTAAAATGTACCAAGGGGCAATGAAAAATACCTTGAAGATGGCTTCGGACCTTGTTTGATGAATTGATTAGCTCCCAAGACTCTTTTGAAGAAGTTTTGGATGTTTTAAACAGGCGCGACACGTACACTGAAAAGAACGCCACGTTGTGAGGGGTGTCGAGTCGGCCTTCGAGCAGTGTGTGAACGGCACCACAGGTGCACCGTGCGCTGCTACAGGCGTACCGCGCAACAATTGAAACCCTGTGCAAGTGCGCTCATAGGCACACCGCACACTTTTCCAGGCGCGCTGTGCAGGCTTAAAGCCTTCAAAGTTGAATTTTTTGCCCGAAAACCAGGCTTTCTCCAGTGAACAGCTAGGAGAGCGATTGTTTGTGTTTTAAAATTTGCTAATGAGACTTAGCAACGGTCTCTCCACCTTAATATTTGAAAGAGACACTTTAAATGCCTTTATATTGTGCTTTTGAGGGTTTAACTATTTTGAAAGGCTTGTCTATTTCATCAAAACATGAAACACTTCTTTTGTCATTTTATTATCTTTAAAACATCAGAAAAGCCAATATTTGACCAAGACTCCTAAAAGTGTTGTGGATGATACTTTTGAAGATCTTCATAGACATGAACCTTTTCAAAGTGAAGAAACCATCTTAAAATCCAAAATCTCTCTTATTGTTTTCTCATCAAGGCAATACCCTTTTCACTGTTTGCCTATTTCTGACCTTTAAAGGAGCGCTGCTTAAGAGTCCAATCCAAGGCTTTTGATGCATCCTTTGCCACATCTTGGAAGGAGATGATCCATAGTTATAGAACTTATTTTGACAACTCGACTATATTGGTGTATGATGATGATTATGCCCATAGTGAAGTTGATCAAAAAGGTCAGGTGCCCTTTTTGAGATTTTCTTTTGATTGTGGATAAAACCTTATTAGCATTCACCCATTGATTTTATATCTGTTGATTAAGCAGAAAATGCCTTTAGAGCCCCACAATGCGATCATATGCAACAATAACGCTTTTTCACATGCTTCATAACAAGGTCTTTGTTTATGACAGTAGTATGTTTCATTTGTTTTGAGTGTTGTCTATGAATTTAAAACACTTGCCATATCCCTTTTTTTACACATACTGTCTCTATGTGTTTATTGGCAAAGTCTCCTTCAGAAGCAAGGCTTAGGCTACCTTCCTGTCAATTTGATGAGGTTTTGAAAAATATCTTCATGGACAGGAAAAGCAAAGCTTCTTTGAACATCAAAACATCACTACTTGGCCTATGTTTAACCCAGCTCTCAACTCATAAACCTTGAATTTATTTCTACTGATTTCAACTCTGTCTTTCAAACAATGAACTCATATAATCAATATTTGAAACTCCACTACTGTGTTAGTGGTTTTCATCTATTGGAAAAAAGGTGTAAAACAAGTTTTTTAAGGCTATTTGCAGCATTTTTAGCCTTGTGCCCTTAAATGAGGCCATACCTCTATTCCTGGCCCTCTGCTTGTAAAATGAAGGAGGCCTTTATCACATTGCCAAACCCTCTACTTGTTAAATGAAGGACGTTTTCAGCCAATGACCTAACCATCTACTCATATTTGGAGGAGGTTTTCAACCAATGACCTAACCATCTGCTCATGTTTGGAGGAGGTTTTACACAGTCATGTTATTTCATCTTTTTTTTAAACTGTGTCATCTTTCCTTGTAGTGCCTATTCACAGTTAAGTAAATAAGAGTGACAAATTGACAAAATTCCATGAGGGGCATGCTCTAAGATGTGTATTTCTGTTTGATAGAATACCCTTATGCATCTTTAGAAAACAGGAGCAATCCTGACCTATGTCTGTAGAGTAATACTTGCTAGTCATAGGTCACTAACCTTTTGACTGTGTTTGGAAGACAACAACAGGATTCACTCCTTCTGAACTAATCTATGGTGAGAAATATCTACTTTCATTTGATTTTGAATTAAATACTTTAAGAATGGAAAATAAATTAAATCTAGATCTAAAAAATGGCCAAAAAGAGAGGTTGTTGCAACTAAATGGATTGGATGAGTTCAAAATGAAGGAACTTCTTCACACAGAGGTATTTCACCTACAAAGGAAGGTATGGCATGAGAAGAACATCAAAGAAAAGACCTTCCAAGAAGGATATTGGGAACTGTTACATGATTAATGGTTTAAAGAATTCAAAGGCAAGATGATGACAAGATGGTTGGGGTCTTACATAGTGGAGACATGCTTTGATAATGGCGCAGTTCAAATCAAGAACATAGATAAGGAAGGGATCCCCTAGCTTGTCAATGGTCACAAATTTAAAATTTACAATAAGCCTTTTTCAAGGGAAGAATTCATCAATTCAATAATCAGAGAGGTGTATGTGATGGGAAACTCCATATTTTCCCACACCTCCTGAAAGAAAAAAAAAAGAAAAAAGAAAAAAGAATAAGCTTGTGGGTTGAAAACCTCGATGGAGGTAGCTCACTTGCTCAAAAATTAAATAAAATAAATAAAGATCCATGGTGAAAACCTCTCTGAAGTGCCCAAGTAAAGTTTGTGGGTTGAAAACCTCCATGGAAGCAGCACATTCTATTTTGGAAAAGAAAAAAGAAAAAAGAAAAAAAGAACAAAACCAAAAAAATGCATTCGCATCACTATTTTTTTCTGTGTTTTCTGTTTTGCAGGTTGTTAATGGTTTTTGAAAAAAATAGGGAGCCATTCATATTCTTTTCCCTTCTTCTATCTTTCCATCCATCCCATCACTCACTCCATTCATCTTCATAAATTTCTCCATCACCTCCATACACCGAACTCTTCCATTCCTAAGCATAATGTAGCAAGAGAAGCAACACACAAACATACTACTACAAACATCTAGAAGTTCCTTCAAAAACAAAGTTGTTCATGGATTTATAAGAAGAACAACAAGGGAAACTGCATAAAATACTATAGGAGAAATATAATTCCATCCATGGCATATAAAGCACCCCATGTGACATCCACAACACAGAGAAACAACAGACAAAGATTAGCAGCTCATTCAGGAAGTTTCTCCTTCAACAAGCAACTCACTTAGAGAACATGAATATGGTGAAGAATGAAACATCTAAAAAGTCTTGTCTCAAACCTCCAGCTACTGCAACTACCTTAGAAAAAACATATAAACTCAGATATAAGCTCTCACCCCTTGCTACGCATTCATAATATCCATAAATAATTAATTTGCATACTTAGAGTTTAAGGGGTAGAAAGGTAAGCTAGTTAACTTGGCCAGCACCATGAGGAATGGCTGGAATAAAACTGGGAGTAAACACCACCTGGGCATGAAAAAGAAAAATTTTAAATCAGTGGAGTAGAAGATAATGAGGGGAGGAAAACGTGCAGTCCATCCTGAATTAATAGGGAGGAGGAACCAATTGTCTACGACAGAATTGCATCTGAGCATAGTTATATAGGCACTCCAAATTTAGTTGTGTCATCTAATAAAAGGAGATTTCGTCTCATCCAAAATAGTGAATTGACAATTTTTAGAGGGAGAGGACTGAAAGAAGCACACAACACTTGAAGAAGAAGAAGAAGAAGAAGCATAAAGAAGAAGAGGAAGAACGAGAAGAAACAAGAAGGACCAAAAGAAGAGGAGGAAGAACCAACAAAAACAGGAAAAACCAAAAGAGGAAGAGAGAGAGACAAAGGCCCAAAGAAAAACAGAAGATATGGCCATAGAAGTCATAGGGATAGAAGAAAGTGGGCGAGACACACACTCATAACCCAACATCACAAACCCTCACTACAAAAAGATAAATTCCACCATGGCTCCTCTTAGCGCAAAAAGAAAAAGGTAGAACTCTAGGTATTTTGGAGCTGACAAGAATAATAAAAAGCCAAAAAATTATCCCCTAATCCCAATCATTATTGAAAAATCACCATGGTGGGAGGAAAGAATCGAAGAAATATTTCTGAAGGAGAAGTTGTATAAGGCACAAGAAGAGAATGTAACGTTAAAGGAGAAATTGCAAAAAAAGAGGAGCAAGTAGCCACCATGGCGAACTTATGCATAGAATCCATTCAACATAGATTCCCCTCTAACTCATATGTTGTGTAGCTCAAAGAAAAATGGCTTCTATTTAAAATCAACACTCCAGCCTCCCATGGATCACTCCCTTTCCAAGATTGTAGGAAATTCATGGAGTTGTATAAGCAAGCCAACATAGTTGATCAGACAAAGACGGTAGAGTTTTATATGCATAAATTTGTGCTGACAAATCTAGAGATTTGGGACCCTAATCCTACAATGGGGGATATGCAGTTATTGGCTCTAGCATCTTGGATGGTGAACGAGGGTAATAGAGCCAAAGAGATATGGAAGGTCACGGGAAGAAGAAATAGATAACCCTTATATCTCAAACCAGAAGTTTTCAACCCAAGAGGAGTCATCCTTAACCATCGAGAGATTGAAAAGGACCCTACACTGGTTGAAAGCTACCTTCAGACTAAAAACCAGTTGATAGGCCACTTTGATGATGTTTTTAGGTAGATAGAAGAGGAGTGTATTATGGCTAGTCAAAGGAGATGGAAAATCCTCCCACATAGCCTCAAGAACGGAGAGCATCATACTCCAGAAAGACTTAAGGGTGCATTGGAAAGGGCACATTATACAAGAGGACCATTCAGGCCAAAAAGATCTGATGGTTAGGACTGAAGCTTAGCCCATCTTTGATTTTGGGTCTGAATTATGGAGAGGACACAGATGCATAAGATAGAGAATGGGATAATGCAGAAAACAATAATGGATTTTACCACCTTGGGGAAACTCCCACACTTCTTCCTCAGGAAATGAGGGGGGTTGTCAAATCTTTGAAGGAAATGGACTAGGAGGATCAGTTGCAAAGAGGATGATCAACCCTTCAGTAGGGGGTTGATGATGATCTCCATCATTGGACATATTTGGAGGGGTTAATAGTCACCTTTTTTCCTTCTTAGATTTTTTTTCTTGCATTTATATTATTATTTGGGTTTATGATGCTAGTATAGGTGGTGTTTAAGGCTAGCATACTCTTAGTTACTAATATAAGGTTGAGTGCAGAAAATCATGATTTATTAAGATTTTTTATAAAGATTTTATCACAAAGGCTTGGAGGATATAGCAAGGAGAAATTATAGGAGGATTTTCCACCCTCGAAGGCAGCCAAAGGATCCTAAAGATTCTCTCCAGCAATTCAAATTCCAGAGACAACCGAGAAACTCAAAGAGGAGAGCACTCAATCTTGGTTTACTTGGAGTCCAGTGGACTCAATCACCACTTTTCTAGGGGTCCTTTGGTAACTTCCCTGTAGAATAAATAGAGCAGAGCCAGATCTAAGAAGAGTTAGTCTACCCTAGGCTTGTTTCCATTTAGAATTATTGTTGTGAACTATTGAAGCTTTTTTTTTTGTATTTAGGGATCGAAACTTTCAGGGATGTATGTAGTTATTATTTTATGAAATGGGCAGGCTGATTTCATTTGATTGATTTAAGTTCAGAAGGCTAGGCTCATGGGTTAGGGCCCAATCCATGTGCCTCAGCTTCTTTGTTGTTATTATCTTTTCCTTTCTGTAATTTAGCTAGTTTTGGCTCTGTCATTTAAGTTAGATCTACTTCTGATAAGTTTCATTACTATTTAGTTTTCATGCTACTCTAGTTTTAATTGCTTATGCATAGTGAAATTAAGGAAAAACTCCAAGACTGTGGTCAAGTCTCCCCCCTCTCATCTTTGTCAATAGATTTCGAGTAGGGGCATACCTTCCCATAGGCTAAAATTTCTTTCTGTTCGAGTTCGGGGAAGAATTTTTATTACCATGTCCAAGCCTTTCCTTCACTATTTCATCCTGCATTTTTGTCTGTTTCCCATACATGCATCCGCAGGTGTGCTTCACTTCTGAGAATTGCTCTTACGCTTCCATTTCCCTCTACTTCTCACCTTAGCGCTGCACTTACCTTCTTTCAAACACCCTTAAGCTCTTCAGCCTTACTTCTCTGTTTTTCTCCTTTCACGGCTGCCTTACCCTTTTTACGAAAAACACGTGAAAATCAAACCTCCACCTTTTCTCCTCGAGACTCCTGCCATCGTACGTCGGACTTCAAAATTGAAAATCACACACTTATCGTCCATTCCTTGCGATTGTGATATTGCGAAATTGCAAATCTCACTTCGCACCTGTTACTTTCTACCGTTAACAGTCACCGCTCATTCTTTGCAATTGCAAAATGGAAAATTGCAACTCTTAGCTTTTTCCACCGCCACGTCATTCCCATCGCACATTGCAGTCATAAATCGCATCTCGCAGGACTTACCACATCGCAAATCGCATCCCGCGGAACTTATCACAATGCAAATTGCCGCTACAACCTTTACCACAGTGTAAAACAAATTTCACACATTTTAGTTTATCCCCGTTAATCCTTACCTCTATCCTTGTAAAATTTCAATATTGTGATTTGTGACCCACCACATCACTCTTCACAATTCGCACTACACATCATTTAGTTTATTCCTGTTAATCCTTATTGTTATCCTTTTAAACTTATGATATTGCGATTCGTGACCTACCACGCCACTCTTCGCACTGCACACCATTTAGTTCATTCTGTTAATTCCTTACTGCCATCCATTTAAACTTGCAAAGTTACGATTGCGACATCGCACATCGCAACTTTTGTTGTCCATTGCATTCTGCGATCGTATTTTTGAGTTCTTCTCACTCTGAAGTCATTTCTTGTGTTATAATAAGGTTTCCTAAGGGTTTAACCCCCTATGTTAGCTTCAAAGACATTTGTCATGCTATCATAAAGTTTTCTAAGGGTTTAACCCCCTCTTTCTGCTCCCAACACTCATTTCATCTGTTAAACCCCCAATTAGCCCTCTTAGCCCTTTTTCTTCCCTCTAAGATGAAAATTAATTCTTTTTCATTAAAATAAAAGCATGGAAAGTTTAGTTGCATGGATAGGAGTCTGCTAGATAGATCATAGGATAGGAAGAGTGCATTTAGCCATTTGGCCAAGTTAAGTGTCGTTTAGAATTAATTTCCTTTATGCTATATGTTTTCTGCAAATTAAATTAGTTTCACTCTTGGCATTTCTTTCCAGCAATTTAGTTCAGTTTCCTTTTTTTAATTTCCTTCCAACAATTTAATTTCCAGTTGTTCTCATAATTTAAGAAATAACACCTTTTCGTGAAGCAGAAGAGGATGACATGAACAAAATTCATCTATTGTGTATATAGCACTGTCACCTCAAAGTTTGTATGAACCCCGAGTTGATAAAGTAAAGTAGGGTAGCACCTCAGAGTTGCAGCATTCTTGGTGCAATACTAGGGCTCTCCACTTATCAAGGTGGTATTTTGGTGTTAAGGCAGGGTGTGGCTTGCATAATACATTGGAGCATCCATCCACTAGTAGCTAGGAAATACTATGTTGCAGGGCTTGCACAAGAAATTGGAGCATCCATCCATTAATAGCTAGGAAATAGTGTCTTGCAGGGCATCAAAACATCTTACTAGTTGGATTTTGTAAATTAGGGTTTGGAGCCTCCTTCACTGTGGACTAGAAACTTGTTTTAAATCATTTTCAAAACAAATATGAAGTATTGTTAGGTGGTTTTTGTGCCGTAGGGGTTTCAACCTAAAATTATTTGTGTCTAATGTCTCTACTATTATGCATTGTTGATTTGTGTTACTGAATTTTTATGATTATCTGATACTAATAAAAATTAATGCTCTATGAAATTAAAAATATAATAATTGATAAGAAATGTTGATTCATTGAACTATGTTAAATACCATGTTACTAGGAGTATGAGTTTCATTATATGGTAGTACAATTAGTTCCATAGTTGAATAGAATAAATAAGATCGTAAATTTAGACAATATAATAGATATTTGGCCATAGGTCTTCGTTATCTCCATAAAGAGTACATCTTAATTTGTTCCTACATCTTTTCACACCACAGGAAGAAGAGTAGAGTAGTCACACCTAGGTGGGTTTCTTCTCGTAATGGTTTTCAAGGACAAGTTTTTTGTCTATTGTGGATAGTTTGTGTATTTGTTTGAGTTTTATATTTCTCATATTGAAGGACTATTTTACTCATTAAAGCATAAAAATAACAAATAAGAAATCTATGATCTAAATAGAATTAACATTCATAATAAATATTTCATTATTTTGTAAGATATGTTGTGGTTAACAATTAATGTGAATATCAATGAGTTTAGAAATTATTAATTCAAGGTTTAGTTTTGAAATATAGAATATTAGTTAAATGAATACATGTAATGTAAAGTGGTTGTTAGTGTTTTGGTAATTAAAAACGTGTTTACACAATTTTAGTTCATATACATGTAAAAAAACCCGTTCCAATTCCATATGTTCTAAATATATTACAATAACCTAAATAAATGATACAAAACTTAAATGATAAATATATATTTTTATGCTTTATAAAAATTATAATATTTTTTTTATTTCAATAATAATATATTGAAATAAATACTGAACCTCTACAACACTCATTCGTGAAAATCGTTTAGACTAATTGTTGAGAGCAAAAATCACTCATTAAAGTTTTCATAAATTATCATAAATAATTTTTAGTTAAATGTAAATCTTATACATCAAATAATAGTAATTGAAAAAAAAAAATTAACATTATGTTATTATACGTCTACAAAAGAAATATTAATTTAAAGAATTTTTTTATTGAAATATATAGATTGATTAAAATCTAAAAATCTATTTTCAATTTTAACTATATTAATATATAAAATTAATTTCATGTCCCTTCTATAAAAACATATTAATAATGGAGATTTGATGATTATTAAATGTGTTATTGCCAATTAAATTCCACTTAATAATTAGAATAATAATAATATTAATATATAAGGAATTGTGATAAAAGAAAGGAAACCATTAAAATAAATACTGTAAATTCTAATAACTTATATAAACATATTCATGTGGATTTCAAATTCTATGGTAGTATTATTTATAAATCATTTTTTTTTTAAATTAAAAAGAAAAAATACAAGGTTAGGATTCCTCTAGAGTTGAGGATAGTTGCGGCAAGGTGGTAGAGGAATGTTATTTCGAGGGCTAAGAACATGGCTAGTTGGAAATGAGGGATTAATAAGGGATTAAATACTATGTTACATTCAAGCAAGCCTGTTTGGAAGGGGTGGGTTTTTTTTGCAAGGAGCCATAAGAATCTTGGAATTTTAAACTCTTTTTTGGGCAGGACTGTATTAATATGTAAAACTAAATTCATAATAATTAAATTCAATAAAAGTATATGATACATTCTTTTAAATAACACTTAGTTTTAAGAAGTTCTTTTATACTAATATCTAGGAATGAACATTCATCATAAGCTCAATTGTAGCTATAGTATTGAGTGAAGGTTTAATAGAGGTTGGCAAGGGTATTATGTGCTTGAAAAAAATTATATGTCAACATCAACATTAAAAGTAACACTTTCTACCTTATCTTAAAGATAGTTTTTTCCGTACATTTGGAATCTAAGCTTCTAGGATCCATCATATAATTTGAAAAATTCTTTTGGTAATAATCGCATGCAATGGAACATGGTTGATGTGTTTTGAACCAACTAGTGTGGTTCATCATCAGGACTATGTGAGAGATCAGATCTAGCCATTAAGTATAAATAGATGTAGAAATGGCTCAATTAGCCATTAGGATAACGACTAGTTTGACTATGAATATTTAATGATTTAATTAATTTATTATTTAATTATTTATTATTTATTATTATTATTTATTATTATTATTATTATTTATTTATTTATAAAATGTTTAAAATTTTTATTCAACTAATTAATCAAATAATTAATTTAATAGTTAGTTATTTAACCAATAATGATAATAATATGTATATATGTATATATCTCTTATTTAATTTAATTGATTTAATTATTTATTCATTAATTATTATTATCAATTCATAGTTATAAATTATTTTAATTGTATATTTGACTAATTATAAGAGTCAAGGGTCAAGAAAAAAGGAAATTATAACCAACTACCTATCAAAGAATCATACAACGAGCCAAAAAATTATATAAAAATGAAAATAAAATAAAAGTAAAAAATATATAATTAAAAATAAATAAATAAATAAATAAATAATAATAAAAAATAATAATATTAATAAATAAATAAAACAATAATATTAATAATAATAAAAATAAAAATGTTAAATAATCAATAAATAAATAAATAAACAACAATAAAAAATACAAGACATGAATCCAACACCTGCTGATATTCTAGTCGTCATCTCTATTGAGATTAACGGGTCTTTTTTCAATTTCAATGGCCTCTCTCAACTTATGATGATGGAAATGGTCGATCCTAGCAATGACCATAGCATCTTCTATGAAAACATGATGGTTAGTCTTTTCTGCATGCTCAGCTAAGGCGGACGAGCGAGATATTCTATGCCTATTGTCGGCAGCATGCTCACAGATCCTTTGATTAATAGACCGACCAGTTTCACCATTTTAAGAAGTCCCACAGGAACAAGGAATGATGTAGACACCTTTTCCATCTCTCAGGTCAATCGGATCTTTAACCGATTTTAGAGAACTGTGAATCGTATTAAGGGGCTTGAAATATGAAGACACATTATGCTTCTTAAGGATCCTAGCAATATTATCAGTGGTACCCTGAATGAATGGAAGGCTGACACTGCTAGACCATTCACTAGGCTCTTTTTTATTTTTAACTAAAGGACCTTTTTCCACTTTAAGGAAAGCTCTAAGGCGTTGCGACATACTATAACCATTTTTACAAAAGACATTCAACAGATGGGTCTTTTCCCCCTCAAGGTGAGACTCATCAGAGATTCTCAATGCCCTAGTGGCTAAATTTATTAGGATGCCTAATTTTTTAGCACAGAAATGGTGGGAACTAGCGTCAAGATATTGTTTAGTATGAGTTTTCTTTCGATAAACTTGATGGGAGAAAGAACCATCATCCTTTCTAGAGATAAGAACATTGAGGAAAGGAAGGTTACCCTCCACAACATGTTCCATGGTGAATTTTATGGAGCGAGATTGATTATTAAGATGAAGGATAAAGAGATCTAACTTTTCTTTGCCATGAGGCCAGACGACACAAGTAGCATCTACAAACCTTTTCCACAACTTTGGCTGGACAAGAGCCCAGGAAAGAGCCCTGGATTCAAATTCCTCATAAACAGATTCACAACTATCGGGGAAAGGGGAGAACCCATGGCAACACCACATGTTTTCTCATAAAATTCACCTTCAAAACTAATAATTTTTTCCCATGAAGAGGATGATTATAAGTGAGTATGTTATATATAAGAAAAAAATGAACAACATGCAAGCTAATAGGTTTCAAAATTTTCTTCTAACTCTAACTAAAACTCCCATCTTTGAATAAAGGAAGGATAAAATAATGATGCAAGAGCTTGGCAGGTCCATTGAGGAAAGGATAACATAATGATGCAACTGAAAAACTATAGGTGGAATTGGCTACTTTCTGTTGGGAAGAAATACATTTTTTATTTTAGTCTCTGTTTTTTAAAAAGTTAAAATTAGATTAACACATTTATTATAATTTTCAATTAAAAGAATAATTAGGTTAAATTAGTTAAGTAGCAAGATTAGTTTTAATAAACATTCTTTAGACTGAATGAAAGTTTCTCAATTACATGGGGGATTCGGGAAAGGTATAAACCAACCCAAAACCCATCAAAATAGGGTTTTCCATCCGTAGGGAGAAGAAGTGTGTTAGAAGAGTTAATCTGTGTGTGTGTGTGAAAAAAAAAAAAAATTATCATATTTCTCTTTTAAATAACAATTTTTTTTCTACACTTTGAGTTAATCTGAATATTGAAATGTGTTGAGAGTTTCTCCTGTGACAAGTAAAAGAAATTACATAAACCAGAAAGTTCAAGCAGTATGAAGCCACACTAAGCCACACAATAACAATACATTGGAAACAGATATTACATATATATTAAAAAAAAAACATTGATAATAGATTTCTTGTTCATTCATTTTTTTCATTCAAAAAGTCTACAAATGTAATTCAGAATGGAGCAGTAATAGTGGAACAATTTCAATTAATTTAAATTCATATCTAAAGACTGAACCCAGTAAGGGTTTTATAAGTTATACAATAACTAGGGTTTATACCCTTCTCCAAAACTGTAGCATGTCAAAATGACAAAAAATATACCAGTTGACTGTTACGAAGTAAGCCATAAAGGAAAAATTGGAAGAAACGCTAAACGGTTGCAACAAAACCTAGAAAACCCCTTTTGGAGGTTTGTTATTCCTCACTATTTGAAAATAAATTACAGGCATATATAGGAGAGGTCCTACCTTATTAAAAAAAGGGAGATTTGGACTGCAATGACAGTAGGAGGCCAATGTCATATTCAACACATGCATTCCACAAACAAGATGCACAGAAGTTTAGAGTGGTAGAATTTGATTGAAAATGGAAAAAAATCAAATGAAGGACTGAGAATGAGCATTGCCAAGTCATCTTACCTGAAGTGGCGAAGGCCAGAAAACTAAGGACGAAGAGACAGGGCAACAACAAATGAAGAACAACGAAACAAATGGGTTTGAGGATGAGACATCAAAGATCAAACTGTTGAAATCAGTTTTGATGGCTAGCAACAAACCAAGATAAGAGCTATTGAATTATGATGTCAACATGTCCACAAAAACATTGTTGAACTAGATAAGTGTGTTAGAAAAATACTTTGAGTATGAGAAAGTTAGTGAGGATAGAAAAATCATGTTTTCTGTTACCAAGTTGAAAGGACACCAAGCAATGTGGTGGGACAATGTGCAGGCAGAAAGGAGGAGAGTGAACAAGCACTTGATCAAGAGATGGGAAATGATGATTGCGAACATGAAAATAATATTTCCGCCTAAAGACTACCAATTTTTCCTTTACAGACACGTGCAGAATCTGAAACAGAGAATGATGACTGTAAAGGAGTACACAAAATAGCTCTATAAAGTGAACTTGAGGGCTGGGTATGTTGAAGATACACCTCAGAATATAACAAGGTTTGTGAATGGTCTACAAATGGAAATCCTAGATGAGATCATCATTTTTTCCCATAAAACTATAGAGGAGGCATATCAATGGACTTTGAAGGCGAAAGAAAAGATTACCAGGAAGCAGAACATAAAGAGAGGACGTGGTTCCGAAAGAGGAAGGGGACAGACTGAGAGAAAATGTAGCAGCATAGGTGGAAGGCCATACCAGCATGGAAGAGGTAATGACAAAGGCAAAAGATATGCCTACCAATGTTACAAGTGTCACAAATTGGGGCATGGGTCTTTTGAATGTCCTGAAAGTGAGCAGGCTAGACAACGAGGAGCATATGTTTCTCAACCCCACGTAGTTGTGGCACCGCCATAGGAGGTCGGAAATGTGGCTGAAACAGGTAAGGCCTTGGTGTTGAACAAGGTTTTGCTGAAACCAGCTAAGGAAGTCACTGACATGACACAACGGAAAGCATTGTTCCAGACGGTATGGAATTGTCATGGGAAATTCTTCAAACTAATTATAGATAGTGGGAGTACTGATAACCTGGTAGCCATTGAGGTGGTGGAAAAAGTGGGCTTGAAGAAGCTAAAGCACCCGACTCCATACAAGGTGTCTTTGCTACAAAAAGGGCACCAATTGTTGGTTGATAAGAAGTTTGAGGTGGAGTTTCATATTGGAAAATACAAGGACAAGGTGACTTGCGATGTTATGCCTATAGACATGTGTCATATTCTGTTGGGAAAACCATGGAAATATGACAACAAGGTTGTCCATGACAGGGAGAAGATTTATTACAAGTTTGTGAAAGATGGGACAAAGTATACGCTTGTTCCCATGAAGGAGGAAAATGATCTAGAAACCAGTGGAATAAAAACACTACTAATAGGCGAAAAGTAGTTTCTACGACAAATTGGGGAAAATGAAGTAAACTATGCAGTTATACGGAGACCAAGGGTAGTATTGCTACATACTGAAATTTCCAATTTTCCTGTGGAGATACATGAAATGTTACAGGAATTCAGTGACATTGTGGTAGATGACCTACCAGATAAATTGCCACCAAAGTGGAGCATTAGCCATTACATTGATTTCATTTCGTGAGCTAGTTTGCCGAATAAAGCTGCTTACTATATGACTCCAAAGGATAATGAGGATATTAGAAAAAAAGTACAAGAGTTGTTGGACAAAGGGTTGATTTAGGAGATTTTGAGCCCTTGTGTTATTCCGAATGTTTTAGGTCCCAAGAAAGGAGGTGAATGGTAGATGTGAACAGATTCCAGGGCGATATATAAGATCACCATCAGGTATAGGTCTCCTTTACCTTGAATGGACGATATGATGGATTGTGTGAGTGGAGCAGCATACATTTCAAAAATAGATCTAAGAAACAGCTATTAGTAGATCATGATTAGAGAAGGTGACGAATGGAAAACGACTTTCATGACCAATGAAGGCTTGTAAGAATGTTTGGTCATGCCATTTGGACTGAGCAATGCTCCCAGCACAGTGCATTTGATGAATGAGATGTTAGAAGAATTCATTGAAAAATTCGAGATTCTATATCTGGATGATATACTCATTTTCAGCCAGACCAAGGAGGAACATTTTTGGGAGACAAGGTATGTGAAATTGTTGATAAATGTTAAAAAATGTTCTTTTTTCAAGAAAGAATTGATTTATTTAGGATTTGTAATTTTTGAAAATGAATTGAAGATGGACCCATAAAAGATTGCAGCCATAATAAGTTGGCCATCTCCCAAAAGTCTCTTTGAGGTATGAAGCTTTCACAGACTGGCAAGTTTTAATCAGAAGTTTATTAAGAATTTCAATGGTATTTGTGCATCTATGGTAGATAAAAATAGCATGGATATCATTTGCAAGATGTGGGACTATTCTAGAGCTCATACCTGCCATACTTATCCTCCTGCAAGAACAAGCACATGTTAGTGAATTGTCATTTATGTTCCAAATCGTTAGTGAATTGAGTGCTAGCTCTTGAATATTGGCTTTGTAAAACTTGTTCCTCATACAAGTAAAAACTCGTAGTCTTATCTTCTCTAGAATCTACTCTACCAATTGCAAAAACCAATTACGATCATAAAATCACAAAACATAAAAGATGAATAATTTCAATCACACATTACACAAATATTTCTTACGGAAAGCCTCAACTAAAAAATCCCTCTATTTTGATATTAAGTAAGTCAAAAAAATAAGAAGATTACAATTCTTTTGATATTACAATTATTTTCTACAAGAGGCCTATTTTTTTTTTTTATCTAAAGAACCACAAAGGTTTTGTGGGTTATTGGCTCTTGTTTGCGGATTCGTTGGACATACATTGCAGGGGTCTAAAGGGGAAAATGAAAGAGATACATTTGGAAGTAATGAACCAGTTAAGATTCTTCTTTTGTAGCTTTCGTCTCTCATTAGGGCATCCCTCTAAAGCACTCATATGACATGTATGCACTCTGAGATGAAAAGAAGAATTCAAGGCACTTAACGCGGCTCTGAAACATTTTTGCGTAGGGATAAAATAGAAAAGCTGTAAGTCTATTTCTCATTAATAGTAGTATGGTTTATGATTTGAATGTTAATATCTTGATCCTAAACGTTTCTATATGAAAAGCCTCATTTAAGATTTTTTTAGAATTAAATATATAAATATACTTGTCTTTGTGGATGTAATAAGAATGACAAGTTTATAAAAAAAAATTGAACAACATAGAAGCTAATAGGTTTCAAGTTTTTCTTTTAGCTAATGATGCTACCCACTTTTTTCATATTTTCTATTAAAGCATAACTATAATGATGTGAGAAAACTTCTTAAATTTCTTTACAAATATACCAATAAAATATTAAAATTTTCCAATTATATTAATATTTTCTTAATTATTATATAAAATAAAAATAAAATATTTTGTTGTAAAAATAATTATAAAAAATAATATAAATTTATTTTTATTAATTATTCTATACATAATAATATATTTAGTTTTGCTTCTTTGTAGTTTCTCCATACACCAAATTTATAAATTTTGAAAAGACAAAACAACCTTTAATCATTAAATTCAATTTAAGACAAATTCTGATATTATTTCAATTTGATACGTAGGTTTGGTTCAATGGCTATAGAAGGTACCTCCCAGGCAGCTATGGTTCAATGGCTATAGTTCCGTAACAGCGTCCTCACAGTACGTACCTCCCACGCACCTATGGATTATGGGTTATCACTAACCTCCCACGCAGCGATGGATTATGGCTGATCAATTAAACTGTAAGCAATAATATCTGCTACTTCTCTCAATCGAATCTTGAAACAAACGTGATTTCCAACTCTTCTATAACATTCCGATGGAAAATTCGTTGGATGATCTTGTTTAATTTTTCATGGACTGGTGTTGATTTCAATAGAGTTAGTGTTGTTTATTGTAAGTAGCCATAATCATTAAATAAAAACCATGTAGCATATATCAAATGTAGCTATAATTATTTAATAAAGAAATATTATCAACTAAAACATTTACTAAATGAAACACCAAATGTAGCTATAATCATTTAATAAAGAAATGTTATCAACTAAAAACTTTACTAAATGACACACTTGAACTATTCTTATATCAATGAGATATTATCAAACTAAAATCAACTCAAACAAAATATCTTATATAAGAAAATACAATGCAAAAAGAGAAGCATATCAAGTTAAAGTGAAACCCATATGTACATGGACAACAACATGAAGATTTCATTAACTCAATAGGAAATAATTATAACATCATACTCCAAAAATGTAGCCATAATAGGCTACTAGTATTAACTCAAAATAATACTGGTCTCAAGTTTAACATGCACTGTCTTTTTCAAGTATTTTGATACAGATTATATATAAGAAACTTATAGATGATAGATAAGAGCAACTTTTATAGAGCAACCCTAAGAGGGATCTTAGGGAAATCTATTGTCTTGGTTTTCTAAAAAGAATTATTTAAATACATATTTTTAAAAATGGAAAATATGAAACAATTTGATACATAT